>BGNK01002417.1:84606-103095 GCA_003297005.1 Symbiodinium sp. clade A Y106
CACAGACGGACACGCACAGACAGACACGCACAGACAGACACGCACAGACAGACACGCACAGACAGACACGCACAGACAGACACGCACAGACAGACACGCACAGCGCAGACACGCACCCGCAGTGCACGCACGCACAGCGCACGAACGCACAGTGCGTGCGTGCGCACAGGCACGCACGCACAGACAGGCACGCACGCACAGACAGGCACGCACGCACAGACAGGCACGCACGCACAGACAGACACGCACCCACAGCGCACGCACGCACAGACAGACACGCACGCACAGGCGCGCACGCACGCACAGGCGCGCACGCACACACAGGCACGCACGCACGGACGGACACACACGCACAGACAGAGACAGACAGACAGCCAGACAGCTCGTTCCTGCACTCCCAAGTTTCACACCGAGACCGAGCAAGGACCACCGGCGTAGCGCTAGCGCGCAAGGGTTGGGGATCAGTTCCCCCGCCATAAACGCCGTGCAAGCAAGCAAGCAAGCAAGCAAGACAGACAGACAGACAGACACATACAGTACACACACACAACCAACACAACATACGCTTGCAGCAGACCTCTTGGTCTGATGTGAGTCGGGAATGTGGCTCTTTTCTCCCGTTCTTTTTCTTTTGTTACCTATGTCTAGATTTACTAATCTGCTGCGTTTGACTGTCTAGACTTACCGGTCTCCAGGCTTATCCAAAATAACAAACATTTGACTGCATCACTGACATGTCAAGACTGCCATGATGCAACATGATAACATAGTTGAAACTGCAAGCTGCGACATCAGTCACTCATGCCAGTTTCTTGCAGGCACAGGAAACTGCGTCCAGTCTGCCTTCCAGTCATGTTCCATAGCTTCGTTGGCATGGCTAGGAGCAAGACCGCCATGCCCCGGGGCCCTGCATACTTACAAGACAACTCACACGTGATTCTAGCCCTTTGGCACACCCACCCAACACACACAGACAGAGCGCACACACACACAGCACACACACACAACACACACAACACACACACAACACACACACAACACACACACACAACACACACACAGGCTCACACAGACAGACACACACACACAGAGAGAGTCACTCACTCACTCACCCACTCACTCACAACCCACGAAAGAACATTCAAGCATTTCACAAGAAAAGACTGGTCATCGTGAGGTTTATGCATGCGACGGCACCGGCTCAGGTCATTGTAGCGTGTGGCCGTGCCGAGCAGGTGGCCTTCGCTGCATTCTGGCGGTCCCCGCAATCCTCAGCAAATCACGTGAGCCGCTCAGGGTTCCCGCACGATGAAAGTCCTGGCGCAGCTGGAAACTTCGTGAGCACCTTCCAGTAATCCTTAGCCATGGCGTGTGCCAGCGATGCCTCCTTAAAGTTGTTCGCAGGGCATTATGTTCTTCGGCTATCAGGTCGCTGAGACCGAATACGATCACGGTAAACTCGCTGCTGAGCGCTTGTGATGCCAGAGGTGGCCGCTGCTTTTACTCGTAGCCATGGCCCAAGCCTGACAGCATAGTCGTGGTGCTTGCGGAGGAGACTGGGAGAGGGCGTGCAGCCTGCTGCAGCGATACCGTCGACGCAATGTGGAAGCAGTTCGGGCCTCGAGTCGCGAAAGGGAGGAGTTGTTCGCAGTCGCAGCATGCAGGACTCCGCTTCCGTAACTCCCTGCCTGGGCGCCACAGCACGCAGCTCGCAGTGGCTGGCCGCCCGAACGTCACGTGGCAGCTGTGACATACTGTGACTCGGCTTGGTCCTCGTCACTCCAAACACGGCCCTCATCCAAAGGCTGTTGGCAGCTTGTGGCCATGCCGGGGTGCGCAACGACCGGCATACAGAGCCTCAGCGCAAGACTGTCAAGCAAAGGCTCAGCATGGACCGGTACGATGCAGCGATGCAGTATCAAGTGCTGTTCGAGCGGTGGGGGTTCAAGGTCGTCCCATGGTTAGTGGTCACCTGAGGCAAGACCGCTTTCTGCAAGGATTCAAGCCCTCCGACTAGAGGGCTCCCGCCCCCTCAGATGACTCCAAGCTCAGGAAAGTGTCGGCATTCTCGCTGGCAGTCGGGGCTTTGCTTGGAACACTGCCGCTTTGCAGCAAAGCCGAAAGCATGCCTGTGCAGTGGGTGCTGCAACTTCCTGGATACACGGCACACTGCCTGCTTCTCAACGGCTTCGTTTTCGCGGGCCAAGGCTTGGCTGTGCTTGAGTGACATGGGCGCAGCTGTGTTGGACTGGACCGATCAGTGGGAAACATCTGCAGCCCTTTGGGAGCTTCTCCGTTCCCGAGGCGTGGGGGGGGGGGNGGGGGGGGGGGGGCGCGGCGTTTCGACGCGTCCGAGCCGGGCCGGGAGCCGACGCGCAAGTCGCTTTTGCCAGGCCTGGAGCCGACGACGGAGCTTTGGAATTCTGCTGCTGGGCTTTCAAAGCGAGACTAGTGCGGGGATCCTCCCTTGCAAAGTTCAACCGCTTTGCTTTTTCAGGTCCTCGCTTCTGGTCCCTGGCAGAGGGCACTGCTGCGTCTTCGTGCAGCACAAAGCACGCAGCTGGCGGACCAGGCTGTGGCCTGGGTGCGTCTTTGTACACTCTGTTTGCCGTTGGGGTGTTCCACTACTGAAGAGGGACCAATCTGCAAGACTTGAGCAAACTTGAGTCGCAAGAAAATCGCAAGGCCTCCTGCAATGCTGCGATGAGCACATGTTCAGGAAGCCGCTGCTGGACCGCACATTGCTGCACATGGACCTTTCCATGTGCAAAGACTTGTCGCTGAGGCTCTTGGCTTCGGGCACTGTGCCTCGGAGCAGAGTCAGAGAGCGCGACAATGTCTCGTCGTGTTGGGAGCGCGGTGCATTACGAGCTAATCGGGCTTGCAGAGTGTCGTTGCTCGCTGTGTGAGTCAAGCAGAGGGTTGGACAAAAAACCTCCTTCGATGACGACACACGGAAGGGTCTGCACCGTCCCTGGCCCGGCATTAAAATTGCCAGGTCCTTGCTGGACGAATCCCGTCGCGGATTCCATGGTGGCGAGGACACGATGGTGGCCTTCAACACCGCAATGTCGAACCCTGGCGCAGGAAGATAGTTGCAGCATGTTGCAGAGTGGTTCCAGATCCAACACGCATAGAAACCTCAGAGTTCACTTGCAGGTTACTTACAGTAAGCCGAGAGACAAAGAGAGCGAGAGAAAGTAGTCGTATGGAAGCCACAGGGGCGCGGGGATGAGGCCGGGATGCGCGGGTTCATAGAGTAAGGGGCTGGGGCTTGCTGCAGGAAAACCTTGAGCCCACCCAGTAGTACAGTACCTCGNGGGATGAGGCCGGGATGCGCGGGTTCATAGAGTAAGGGGCTGGGGCTTGCTGCAGGAAAACCTTGAGCCCACCCAGTAGTACAGTACCTCGGTCAGAGGGGGCCCCAAAGCCAGCCTCTAACGAAAAACAACGTGAGGGCTGGGCGGGCCGAAGGCCTGAGGGTCGCATAGACGACCCCTACGCCCTGCAGAAAGAAAGAAAGCGAGAGAGAGAGAACCCCCCACGCCCTGCAAGCAAGCAAGCAAGAGAGAGAGAGAGGGGTCTGCCCTTGCTTCAACCCGTCCGAAAGAAAGAGAGAGAGGTGCAATCGTTGTGACTCCTGACTCCCTCCGTGCTGAATGGGGGGTGCCGCCGACAACCACAACTCAAGCTTCTACTACGCCAGCTACCGAGGGGGACGACAACCAACCAGAGGCCCGACCTCTAGAAGCAGGTGTCGAGGCACAAGCCAACCAAGCCCGCGGGAAGATCTCACTGCACGAGCGCTCCGTGAACTTCGTAACGAGGGGGCGGAGACTGACGATGAGGTCGAGATCGTCGCCGAGGAGAATCCCCAAGGCAGCCATGGCGGCAGCTTGGAAACCGTGAGAGCGGGGGAAGCACGGGCAGCGGCTATTCGCCAACGTCATGCTGCTACACAGGCACAGGGCACTGAGATCGCTGAGACGACCTTCTTTATCCGTGATATGATGATACGGCTCCCTCGTAGCGCTTCTGAAGTACCAAGCAATCCACCTACGAGGGGGCTGGCATCGACTTTCCTCCGTGTCGCTCTTGAAGCCGACCGTGAAGTCCGTGCCCAGCAAGCTCCGGGGGAGAAACGACAGTACCCGGCTGGAGCCATGCCTGACAAATCGCCGCTCAAACGGCGAAAAAGAGTTCGCTTCTGAGGGGAAGGCTTGTAGCGGTTCATTTAACTTGAAGAAGCCTTTGTTGCAGTCTCCTTGCCTCTTGATTCCAGGTGCTTACACATCTCACCTTGCGGTGAAAACCCGAGTACTGTAAAAATTTGTCAGACTTACTAAATACGGGCTGGCTGGGGGGAACCACTTACGGTACTTCGCAACCTTGCGCCCTAGCCGACTGTTGAGTTTTCGTTCGTACGAGTGGGGGATCTTTCTTGCTTTCGGTCTTGTGCAGTCTTTGGTGTCTTCAGCCCAGAAAGTCCCCCAAGTACAGCCGAGCCCCCTCGGACAAAGTCCCCGAAGGATGTCCTCACCTGCCAAGAGCTGCAGGTGCGCGAACCATCGCCGGGGGGGGGCCTGGACGCTGCCCTTCCTCCTCACCTCGTAGAGAGAGAGAGAGGTGCAATCTCCTCCCCCTGCATCATAGCCCTGGCGAAAAAAAGAGAGGTGCAATCGTTATCGTAGTCATGAGGGCTCAACGTGATCTTCAGCGGCGACTTCCGCCAAGTCCCGCCGCCCGAAGGAGGCTTCCTGGCCGAACTCCAAAAGCCGATCGCTAAATTAAACCAGAGGCGGTCGTGCGGGCCAAGCGCCTGCGGGTCACGACGTGACCCCTAGGCCCGGCAGAAAGAAAGAACGAGAGAAGGTGAGGGTCGCGCTCTTTGTAAGAGGCACACTCGGCGGAACGTATTCACCGTTCGCCGGAGACCCGTTCGATAGCGGAGGGGGGCTTGTAGTCCTGGATTTCAGTAGTGCTGGTTTTGGGTGAAGTATGAGGGTGGGGGGGGGGGTTACAGTCTTGGGTTTAGGAAGACTATATATAAGGGGGTCTGGGATTTGACGAAGTATGAAGGGGGGGTTCGTAATCCTGGTTTTGGGCGAAGTATAAGGGGTGGGGGGGGGTTCTAGTCTTGGGGGGGTTTTGAACTTGTGTGTTGGAAAGGACGTGTTCATTCATTTCTTCGCGGCTTAAGAGAGCGGGGAGTTTGCAGTCTCAATTCAGCCGGGGGTTGGGGGGGCGCAGGCCCCCCCCCTTTTGGAGAGCTGCCACATCTCTCATGATCAATTTTATTTTCTTCGCTTTTAACCTGCCTGAAGCGTTTTCGTGTGGCTTTCTCCTCTGTGTGTGTGTGTTGGAGAACACCTTTCCCGGCGATTAGTGGTACTAGTTGGGGGGGGCTCGAGACTACAAGGCCCCCCCCCCTCCACGTCCCCCCACTCATACTCCTCAGGTTTTAGTATTATAAGGGGGAGTCCCGGGCTATCGAACCGGACTCGTTGCCCGGAAGGGGCTGAACTGACAATCGAACTGGCGCGCGCCTCCGGGCCAAGGGGTTGCATGCAGCCCGATACAATCCCGATACCTCTTAGCAAGCAGGCGAGCAAGACTACACTAGTGCGAAACGGATGGCTTCAAGCTGAGGGCCGGTGTGTTTCAAGTGAAGTGGCTATCGGTTTTGGCTCATTCGGGCTGCTGAGTGTTGCTTTGTGGATCCCAGGCTAACTTCAGTTTGCATACTCAACAACTTCACCTGCCCGTCTGAAAGAAAGAGAATCAGACAGAAACAGACAGTCGGTCCGCGCGGGGTCCCCATGTCGCAAGCAAGCGAGCGAGCGAGCAAACGGGAAAGACAGACACACTCGGGGGACATGCCTTTGCGAACAAGCACACGCCGGCACGGGGTGTGCGAAGTGGGATTCGGGACTGCCTGTGTCTCTTCCCCCGAGCGAAGAAGAGAGGAGAGAAAGAAAGACAGCGCAAGCAAGCAAGGAAAGGACAGTGCACGAGCAACCGAATGTCAGG
The DNA here is from genome assembly GCA_003297005.1 of Symbiodinium sp. clade A Y106. Taxonomy (NCBI): domain Eukaryota; class Dinophyceae; order Suessiales; family Symbiodiniaceae; genus Symbiodinium; species Symbiodinium sp. clade A. Next base: position 90,637 of record BGNK01002417.1, read on the forward strand.
TGCTCCGAAAATGTTGAGACGTGGACAAGATGCTTGCATTTGCTTCATCAGCTCCAAGAGGCAGGGTTTGGAAAGGCTTGCGCCGCATGACAAAACACTTTGTCCGACAGCAAGGCAAGAACTCATTCAGACCAGAAGAGCTACCGCTCTCCGATTCGCATGGCCGGCCACGGTTTATGTTGCTTGGCCGCACGGTTGGTGTGGAGCATATCGAGCCCGAGTTTCCAGGCAAATCTTCGCAATCTCGAGTCGCACATTCTGTGCCGAGCTTGTACTGTCAGGTTGGGAGTTGGCAGCGAAGCTGTATGTTCATATGGTGAGATGTCACTCGACAGCATTGTTTTCCTCTGCGTCTGGCTGTGCGTGGGTCTCTTGCTTTACGAAAGGGCTGTGCGAGATCCGTCTTGCAGAAGACTTGGGCACACCGAGTTGGTGCCGCCCCATGCAAGGCCGGATTCCAGATGCTGATGCCTCAGCCCTCAGCGCCGCGGTCTGGGCCGCCGAGGCCGCAGAAGCTGCGGCCACCGTGGCAAGGCTGTGGCCGGCATGGCAAATCAAAGCAACAACGGGCGCTGTGGCAAAAGAACTGCCAGGTCTGGGTTTTATCGGCGAGGGCCGACTGCAAGCGTTATGATACAAAGGCCTGGCAAAGCTCCAGCGGAAAGCGTTGTCGGGTGCCCAGGTTGGGGTCTGTGGCATCCCTGGAGGGGGTATTGGAGCTGCACCAGCCAGTAGCTGCCGCATGGATTCGCGTTGGAACCCACTTCCGAACTCCCTACATCCAAGGCGCGGTGCTTGGCGCCAGTTCGGCAACTCCAACTCTGGAACTTCCAGGGATGGTGCCTCTCGTTTAGCAGGCCCGGACGCCGGAAATCCGTGCCACTCAGTTGGTTCTTGTGCCCAGAGCTCAATGGCTCGCACGGGATACGTTGAAATAGCAAGGGCAGAGGAGTTCTACAACCAGAAAGTTGCGGATGTTGCAGTGCAACGATCATCGCCGAATTTGGTTAAGTTGTCATGATGCGGAGCAGAGCAAGACTCTCTTGAAGCTCGCTTGAGGCACCGAGGATGTCCCTCCAGCCTCCCGCAGCGGCCTGGGCGCCGCCGCAGCACAGCCGTGGTCCCCAGCATAGCGGCATAGCATTGCCGACTTCGGGAGAACTCCGGTCCTGGACTCCTCTGCCCAGAGCGAAGCATTGCACTGATGTGAAGCGTTGCATCACGCAGCTTTTCGTAGTCTAGGCACTTCTCAGCGGCCTACCCACCGATGGCCCCACCACGTCGCTCGCGGCCTACAGGACACACGTCAAGTGCAAGACTGACGATACCAAGAGAAGTGCCAACGCTAGGGAGGCTATACGAGCTCACAGCTGAGAATCCAAGGTAACCCTGGGCGAGGCGGCGTGCGGCATGAGTGGCTCTGATGACAGTGCGGCCACAGACATCTATGTACATACCTTAGCACATCTCGAATGCCGCAATGCCCCAGAAGTCTGCTCGTCCGACAAAAGTGCATTGCATCTTGTGGCTTCTGTCGGCTGTCAGCTTGTATCAGTGTGTAGCCGTGATTGTTGTTGGTCATGTCCAGCACGATTGTGGTTGATCGTGTCTGCTACATAATATCTTCGGCCTACACTCAAGTATAGTGCAGTAGGACACCGAAGAAGAGACTCCTAGCTCGGATTGATTACTGTCTGCAGCCTAATCACGACCATCCCGCTGCCCTCATCCTGACATGTTGCCGTGCACCATCCAGTGACCTAGCCTTCAGCAGGTTGTGTAAGCATGGCGTAGGGTGCGCAGCCCGACAAAAGGGCGAGGCCCCCAATGGGCCAAGGACCGTTACCTCACAGAAGGCTTCACGGTTGTCCTGCAAGCCCATGCATTCGAAGCTGCAGTTTCAAGGAGCTGTCCAGGTCACTGCCGGGGTCTTGGCATCTGCGAATACCGGAGAATTGCTTGCACATGGCCCCTCTTGGCACAAGGCTGATGAAACTCCTGCCTTCCTGGGAACGGAAGCCTGGACCTGACCTGGGGAGTCCGTGAAATTGCTATGCGAACTTTTCGGAAGCGGCCGCCGAACTTCACCATGAGAATCCAGTAGATTGACACGAGCAGCCGGATTTTGGGGTTCGGGAACCTCCACAAGTTGGAGAAAGCTGCCCTATGAGGCCACAGATTCTGTGCCAGAGACGTGTCGCGTCGCGGAGGTCCGACGACAAGATGGAGTAACGAGTAGCTGGCAGTTCAATTCAAGGAAGAATGTCGGATGATAAGCTGCCGAGAGATTGCGCCAGGATGCCAAAGAGAGAGGCTCAGAGCCTTCGCAGCCTTCGCTTCGACGTTACTCCGTTCACCTGCTCGAACACGGCGGAGCAGAGCCTGGGACCTCACCGTGCGCAGCGGGCGGATGACTCTAAGCCTAGCTCTGATGTTCCAGGCTCTTGCGGACATGCTTTTGTCCATGGGCAACTTTGCGGGACGTCCTTTATGCAGATGCTGTGTGTCAGAGGCCAAGTGGCCTCTCAGACCTGCGCGTCACGTCAAAACTGTCAAAGTCTTGCGTGGCAAGGCTGTGTGTGGTCGTATCTTAGGAGCCTACTCGAAGCTAGACCAGGCAAGCGCTGGCACCAGCTGTCCCGAGAAGAGCAGTGGATGGAGATGTCCATCCTCAATGGCCTGAAGCCCCAGACGGGTGACAAGAAGGCGAAAGCCCATTTGGCATTGGCGGTTGACCATGGGCCACAGTTCTCAGGATTGTAATTAGGCATCACGGGCATTTGGGATATGTCTTGGCGTGGGATGTTGAAAGTGAGTGGGGATCGAGGTGGAGTCACGGCAAGCCTGCGGCGAGCCCTGTGGCGACACCTCTCGGCCGCATAGCTCTCAGTGCTCTGCACGCTTCGGCACTGCAAGCTCGCGCTTGTGGGAAGCTTCCTTTGGCAGTCTGGAGTGCCTTCGCTTTGGCTTAGGTGCAGAATATCGAGCAGCGCTCGACTCTCAGCTTCACTCGACTGCTAAACACGCGTCAACATCCGAAGAAGCCGCGATGTGTGGCCTGCCCTGGCAAAAGCTGTGCCGATGTGTCCTGAAGCCTCGAGTTGCTCTCGCCGTTTTGGATGGTCGATGCTTGCCCTGCAAAACCGCTCATTGCAGCTCGTTTTTCACACCACACAAAATCAAACTCAACATAAGATGCCGCATGAAGCGCCCGCGATAATGCCGCCTGGGCTCGCGCGGCCTTAGCAGGCTGGTCGGCAAGTTGCGCCTGACGGCGCATAGTCTGCCAGAATGGCGGTATGAAACTGCTGACTCCTAGCCGTGGCCACCTCGAGGGCCGTCAGTCCTCCTGCCACCTGCAAGAGAGGCCGCTGCCACTCCGCGAGCACCAGCACCAGCACGTCCGCAGGCTGATCCAAGCAATGGAAAGCCCCCCGTGTGGGACTGGGAGCAACGCCGACGATGACCGTGGTGAGCCGATGGACCGACTCGGGGTCGCCAGCCAGCAAAGCGTCGTGGATGGCCTGTTGCCGAATGTCCAGGTGTGCTGTCGCCGGGCAGGTAAACACAACGTTGTATTCACCTTTGGGCACGATCGTGGTAGGGTCGTCCATGTAACGTTGGAGCTCTGTAGTCGCAACTGCTACCAACCGTCTCCAGCCTGGGTCGCGCCCCCCCAAAACCGTGGCCGCCCACTCCAGGTCTCCAAGCATGACTGGTTCACTCAGCCCGAACAGAATTTGACCACTGGGCTCGTATACAGTAAGCTGGCCTGGCTACCGCCAGCATCGCAGGCCGCGCACAGTAACCATATAGTATGTCTAATATGTCTCATCACCGTGCGGCCGTCGCCGGGTACTTCCGAGGCCCGCTCGGCTTGCTGTACGACGGCAGACACGCTGGCGCCTTGCGCCAGAAGCCACCCAACGTACTGGAAATTGCTTTGTGAAACTGGTGGAGACCGAGTGCTGTCAGCGCGGACAGCGGCCAAGGCTCACTGGCGGCCCATAGCAAACGGCCGGGATATGCCTTCACCTCGCAAAGCTCCTCCGTCTAAACCCCCAACATGGGCAACTCCGCCGGGCATAGCGAGGCCGCCCAACTCGCAGTGTAGCAGTGGCCCGTGCCCTGTGGTTTGGAGCCCTGGGGGTTAGCAAAGAGGGAACTTTGCATCCATTTTCAAATTTTGTTGATGTGGGCTATGTAGCACTTCGTGTTTACAGGCAACCGCTTGGCAAGCAATCCACTACACGTGCGTTCAATTATGCTCTCAAGTCCCGACGGAGCACCACGGTATTGATTTTCAGTTTGGTGACTCTTGGGCTCCTGGACTCTCTGAGATGGTTGCTAGCACTTTCTCGGGTGCCACGCTGGAACGACTGTTGTGCAGGTGGTCGGTCTCGTTTTTAACGCATACTTAAAGCAGAGGCAAGCTTATCGGGTGTGATGCAAGTAGCTCATCAAGTCAGCTCTGGTAAGCCGGGCTTCGTAGAGCTGTTTCTCAAGCATGTTTTGAGAGTCACCCCAAGGCTACCAGCGCGAGCTGGGCGTTGCTTCGGCCACGGAGGCTTTCGAAGCGCTGCTCAAGAAGCCGCTGCCGGGGACACCTGGAGGTTCTTCCTTCATGTTTTCTTCATGACACTGAAGAAGTTCTTTCGAGGGATGGTTTCGTTCAACAGAATCAGAGACCGATTGTATACACATCTTCGGAGGGTCAGGCGGAGACTTGGGAACAAGGACCCGCTCCAGCGATGTTGAAGACCACGCGCGAAAGCACCAAGGTCACAAGCGAAGATCTCCGAAATCGAGCGCGATGTCCACCGCACCTATCCAAGCCACGAGCGCTTCGAGGGCCAGGAAGGCACACCGGTTGGACCACAGCAGAATGCTAGAGACATGTAGAAGATTCTAGAAGTGTCATGAACCCAGGTGTACCTCAAAGTAGGGTAGACGAGCTGCGTTTTACGTCGACTTCGACTCTTCGCAGTGTCGCAGCAGAAGGTGCCAAAGGCAGAGCGGAGCTGCAGCAGGTTGGTGGAGGGGGTCTCAGTCCAGGCATTCAAAGAGAAATTGGCTTCATGGGCAGCTGAGGGATGTTTGGTCGGCATTGAGTCGGGCTGTGCTCTTGTCCTGCTCAAATGATTGCTTTCTCCGTTTTGTCGCACGACAAGGGCTTCTGCCGGAGAGCAGGTTCACGTAGGGACATGTCCAGCCCATTGGCCAGAGCCAGGTCCTTCAGGCCACAGTCACCGCAGAGCAGCTTGGTCGGAAGTGGTGGAACAAGAATCGCATGTCGACAACAGCCCTGGCTCTTGTCTCCCGTCGCACTGTCTGTGGCATCTCACATCGCATGTGAGGCCCAATGTTGGCTACTGCCAGGGCATGAACTTCGTGGCAGCCACCCTGACATGCCCCCAGGTATGAAGCGAGCGGTTGCAGTGTGCTCATGAAGCTTTCAAGACCGACCTTTCAAGGCTAATCCATCTGGGTTCAGCGAGCGATGCCTTTTGGATGCTGCTCGCTCTGCTGGAAAGTTGCTGCCTCATGACCTGCAAAAGGCACGCCTTGCTGTGCCCACCCAAGCCGCCCCAGGCTATCACTACAGGTTCGTCTTCGCCCCCGGAGCGCAGACCTGAGAAGTTCTGTGGCAGAAAAGTCCCGCCTCGCAAGCCGCTAGCGGCGCCAGCCTTCAGGTTCCACTCCTGCCGTCGGGGACTCTATTGCCACAGCAAAGTGCCTGCAAATGAAGGCTTTTCTCGTTGAAGGATGTGCATGGTTGGCGTACTGTTGGCATGCATGGCCCGTAAACATCCGATGTTGGGCACCGCTGCCACCAACGAGGCTTCGCGTGTTCCAGTTTGCCGGCATCGTGCAGAGATGCCTTCCCAGACTGTGGCGACACCTCAGAGAGGATGACTGCATGATAGGGAACAACTCCACTCTTGTACCCAGAGCCATGCAGCAAGAACTCAGAGTGTAAGTGTGCGACGTTGCTGCGGCTGCATTGCCTGCAGGATGGGCATTCCTTGGAGATTTTTGCTCACCAGTGTGTCTACCCGCCAGTACATCCTACAGGTCATGCATTGTGTGCCTGACGTAGCCAGGTGCTAACACTTTTCTCCTACAGCTTGGAGTGGGCAGCTTAAACGGCCGCCACTTGAGTGTATTTGAGGCTTCGCACTTATAAGGCCTGGTCTTCTTGCATTTGTCTACGATGCTTTCTTCCTTCAGGGCTGGAAGGCGACGTTCCTGGGAGGCCAGATGTACGGTAATGAACTGCTCAATTGCCAGGCCGTCTTCCGAATAGGCCGGTGGCCAGAGCATTGAAGATTGGAGTTCTATGATGTGGGAGATTCAACAGCTTGTTGTCCACCACATCCTGGCATTACATTCTATGAAGACTCCTGTTCAAGGTGCCAGCTTGCTAGCATTTCTGGAGGACCAGCTGTGCCAAGCTTACAGCTGAAGTGAGAAAGCGAGCCCCGGTCTCTCCTGGCGGAGTTAGGCTGCAGATGGATCTCGAGGACATCTCACACCATCTGCACCAGACCAGCCCTCAGCTCGAGTCGTGCTCGTGCGAACGTGAGCCAAGTCTCTTCCAAAGGTGCAAGAAGCATTTGCGCCTTCCACGCCGCAATGGGCCATTGTCCCACACTGGCTATCGCTACCCAAACCTGAGGGTAGTGCGTCACCATCGCTTTCGCTTCACTGAGGAGCATGGGAAAATGTGGTACATGGGGTTCGTGTCCATGGGAAGAACCGGTTGAAGGGTACGGCTCAACTACGCAACTTTACCTCGAAATCCTTTGATGGGATGTGTGTCGTCTCTGAGATCCGGGGCCGAGGCAACTTGGCCCCGCTGCCTTCCGCGTGCTGCTACGCTTTGACGTGGGCCTGGGGAGTTTCCCGGCAAGATGTTTTGGGATTAGGACTTGCATTGCATTGGGCGGAGCCAGACGGTCCTCAATCTTCTCCGAAAATCTACTGAGGCCTTGAAGAGCTGGAATCGGGCTTTCAACTCCAGCGGCTCGAGGCGATTGCCTGTGGTTCTGTCAGGTTGGAGTGAATGCTCAACAGTGGCTGTCTTGAAAGCCAAACGGGCAGGGCTCCAATTTAAGTTGGGATCACAGTTCTTTCAGCAGAAGGAGGGAGCGTCGCTGTGTTCTGTCAGAACATGGCTCCTGCACCACCACACGCCGAGAAGCTGGCAGGTGCTGTTGTCGCAGGTGAGCGTCCCCGGTGAGCACGATGCTCAGGCTGTGGATGGGATGCATGTCTGCATGTACCTCCATTCCTACGGAAGCCTGTTTCGCCACAGTTGGGCAAGCACATCGCTTGTTTCTTGGCTTCGATGTGGTCTACAGACTCGCACATAGTGGAACTGCCAAAATGCTCCGTTCAAACACCAATAACACTTGGACCCAATTTCTTCGAGAAAGCACAGCATCCCTTTCCCACGTGTCGAGGGAGAGTGGCTGATTCCGGGATGGGTGTGCCCGCAGCACAGCGCAGCGATTTGGCAGCTCTCCGGCTGGCCGTTGGCAAGGCCGCTGGCCACTAGCAGCCAAGCACAAGATATCGTTGGAAAGGATGGTCAGGTCTCAGTTGTCCCCCGAACCATTACACAGGCTGCGGTTTGTTTTAGTACAGGACATGCAGCTTAAGCAAAATTCTTTGCGCAGCCATTAGCTCAATCGTTGGCGGACAAAGCCGGCGCAACAATGTGGGCCCTCGTCCTGGCATTGGCTGCCCAGCTCGGCACAGCCAAGCCGCCCACCACGAAACTTTGGAATGGTGTGGAGACTGGGCTTGTCTGTCATTCCGTGTCTTTCGGCGCTGTCACTGCTCCTGCGCCGAGGAGATGCCGATGATAGCGGCAGGGTGTTGGCAGCACCTTGCCGGCATCGAAGCAAGGAGGGGCATGTCGACAGCTAGTCCGCCCTGCATCACATGGCAGCTTTCCGCTGCTATCCGAGGTACAACACTTCAGAGGCTTACCAGTCTCACACGCTTGCACTCAAAGCTGGGTTCACTATGCTCGCTGCTTGTTTCCATCAGCTTGACTGCTTGCATAGTTATGTAGTATCTATGCAGCCGGATGCTCTTCTACATACAAGCAGCTTAAGAGTTTCTTTGTCAGACTCAGGACACGGCCTTGGACTATCACAACCAAGAGGGTGTGGGCCGTGCAATCAACGAAGCAGGCATGCGCGAGAAGATCTTTGTTGAGACAAAGATTCCGGGGTGCGGCATGGATAGCACGATGTTGAATGTTTTCAAATGCTATGAAAACACCAAGCGGGACTTGGAGCTAGATCTTGCCAAGCTGAATCTCTCCTACGTCGATTTGGTCATCGTTCACTTCCCCCCCATCTCCTCGATGGTGACTCGATCATGCAACAACTGGTCTGGTGGTTGCCAGATGGTTCGTGCGCAGTGGAAGGCCATGGAGGAGTTCTACAAGCAAGGGAAAGCGCGTGCTATCGGAGTGTCGAACTACTGCCCTAGCTGCTACGACTGCCTGAACTCCACGGCCACAGTCCTCCCCATGGTGAACCAGGCGTGGTCTTGCAGATTGAAGGTCATCTGCTCTGGTGCAAGATTCCCACTATTGTGTGCGTCAGGTGCAGCTTCACCTGGGTATGGGGACAGATCCAGCTGGTGTCGTGTCCTGGCACAAGAAGCGTGGAATCCAGCTACAAGCCTACAGCGTGCTTGGAAACACTGCTGTCAGCCACAAAGCTAGTGCCTCGGCAGAGCCCCACGTGCCTTTGCACCAGCAGTATGCAAGGTCCAAATATGTCCAAATGTTGAGTCGGCATGAGTTGTCACATCTGCCAGGTCCAGAGATCTTAACTGGGAACTTGACCACGAGCATCGCCAAAGCTCATGGAAAAAGCTCCGTGCAGGTGGCACTTAAGTGGGTGGTCTCACAAGGCGCCAATACTGCTTGCTGAACCATGAGCACATAAGCACATTAGCAGAAGCATGTCCGCAGATTCCAATGTCACTGGCCCAGCCAAACATGTGTTCCTGCCTGTTGGAGGAATTCCCGCTGTGACGAAGTCGGCCAGCGCAGAGCATCTTTCTGCGGATTTGGACCTTTGGTCTTGGGATTTCACGGACGAGGAGAGTAGGCTTAGGGTTGGCAAGCTTCCAGCTTGTAGGGTCAAATCCCTCTCCCAGGAGAAGCAGGCGCTGGATGCAATGAGCTCTCCCAAGGGCTCGTACTCGTTCGGGTGCACGTCTGATGACGCGAAGATTTTGGTTTGATGGCGTAGGCGTTTGATGGCATTCGAAGAATGCCTCCGCCAAGCTGAGCGCTCCGACGACATCATCTTGCCATATGGGAGGTGCTTGACCTCTCAGAGCCAGATCATTTGTCGCAGACATGTTTACCAGCTCCCAAAACTGCTGCTGGCCCACCACGCACCATTGCTGCTGCCATGTACATGTTCAGCGTTCGTGAGCCAGTGTGTATCGAAGAAATGCATGGCGGTACCTGGTCCTTGTGCCGATGTGAGCAGCGATGCTACATGAGCGTTTTTGTGAGTCATGTTAATGGGCGACACATCGAACAGGTTGCATGAGCAGCATAACTCCTCGAGCATCAGAGCAAAATATGGACAATGACTATGGACTATGGCATCGGACAAACAAACAAAACGCCTTCACTGCATATGATGCTGCGTTGTGCGTAGTTGGGGTAGCCTTCTGCTGCTGCATTATTGCACGGCATGTCAGGCATGTGCCCCGGTCCAATGGCCGCACCGACCCCCATGTGAGATGGAGCCGCTCTCTGCCGCTGCGGCCCGAAAGACCGACATCCGAAAGAATGTGCTGCAAGAGGTTGTGTCGAGGAGCTTCCGACGCACACTGCATGCCGTGGCACGCATGAGAGACTTGGCAGTACTTGGCTCCTTTTGCCGGGTTCCCTTTCCTTTCAGCGATGCCGAGTTGAAACAAGAACAGCACGCGAATTGCGACGTTTACTGCAGCCACAAGATCGTTTGTATGCCCTTGAAGCCATCAATTGTCAACCTGCAGGCGACATGTCTCGGACGCAAGTCCCGTAGGTCTCTCGCTCCTGCTCTAACTTACATGAGTGGCAAGGTGGAAACCCCAGAACTGAGGAAGCCACACCAGCTCGCCTGAGTCGCCACAGTCATCGTGTACTCGGGAACACGATGAGGGTCGTATCTTAGGCGTGGATGGTCGAAGGATGGAAGAAGATCTGTGAAGACTCCCGCCCTCTGCCAGGCCTCCACATGGACAACGGCGTTGAAACCGGGCCTCCGCGGCCAAGCCTTGCACAACTACTTCGTCGACTCCCACTTTGGCTGTGCTGCGGTAGGGAGAAGGCCAAGGCGGCGCAACTGCCCAGAGTGCCACAAGTCACAAGTAGGAGGCGCTTGAAGGGCTTTGAGCGTCTTGACAGGACCTGGCCAGCTTCCGACTTGCAGAGGCCGAGCGCCGTGCTGCCCAGGACAGGACCTCTTCGCAAACCCTCTGAGCCTAAGCCTATAAGTCCCAACGGGTGAGCCTGCGGTGGCATTTGCAGGCTTGGTGCCGTTTCGCAAGAACTAAGTCCCTCCTAGTTCAGCTGTCGAAGCAAGTGGTGCCAGGAAATACCATCAGGCCAGACCTCTTAGTGAACTCCGGGATTTAGAGGAAAGATCCCTGTTGCAGGAGTGCCTTCAACGTGCACGTGAGGCAGGTGAATATTCCCTGTGCACACGTTTGCGAGACACTTGCGAGACTACATGCAGCTTGTGACATAGATTTTGTTCATCGGTATTTTATCTTGGCCTAAAGCATTGTCCGACGACACAGACCTCATACGCTGGCTTCAATTCCAACATATTCCAACTACATAATGCCAACTGATGTCAACTACATCCAGCTGATGCTAACTCGGATGTTCGCATTCTCTCGCACTCACGCACTTGCAGACATCTTACATTTGAGGGGAGCAGGAACGCTGGGGTGATCAGAACAGCCCAGCACGCACGCACGCACGCAGGCACACAGGCAGGCACTCAGGCATGCACGCGCACATGCCCGCACGGACGCACACGCACAAGCGCGGAGGCGAGGGAGTGAGTTCATCAGTTTGTGCAGCGGCCAATCTCCAGGCTGGAGAAGGCGACAAACCTTCGATGTGTTTCATGCGGCAGGCCAGGGAAAGACTGCGAGCCATTTCAGTTCTGATATCTTATGCCGAAACTGATGTGGGTGAATGCCACGAGCCAGGGTCCTATATAAGTCCTTGCTCGGTGATTGAGCACAGGCAAATTGAATTCAGCTCGGTGCCTCCCAAAACCAATATCCAGGCGGAGTCGAAGCCACGAGCACTTCACCAAATTTGCAGCAACTAAGGACATTCTGACTGGCAAGTGGGCCCATTTCCAGCTTGGTACTGGCAACGACAAGAAGCCGCGTCAGACCGAAAGCAAGAGCAAGCAGGTGAAGATGAGGTTCCTTAGTCAGATTTGTTCAGAAGATCTGAGGGACACCTAAGACCTAGCCCCAGAGACCCTAGCGGTGGCCGGCCCCAGCCAGGGCTGTCCTAGGGCCGCTTGAGGCCGATCCACGAGGAGCCCGAGCAGCTCTCTGGATGTCCGTTCTGCGCGCTTCAGCGACCCATGGCCGGCGACGTGCTGCGCTTTGAGAAGCGTGGCCGAATCTGGGGAACCTGGGATTTGAGATTTGAGTCTACAGCTACCCCCAGCTCGCATTCTAAGGGAGCTGAAGAACGGCGAGGCATTTGGAGCTGACGTATGCCATGTGCAGCAGAAGACCTCTTTAAGCTTCAGTCTGCATGTTTATTAGACCGCTTCCAGGCGGAGTACGACTCAATGTGGCAAGCGCTCAAGGATCATTTCTGGTATGTCGCCTGGTCGAGAAAGACAGCCTTCAGGTACAAACTTCTTCATACTTCTTCACAGAAGCCACAGCAAGATGAAGCGCGACACCCCAGGCTGAAGATACGTTTGCTGGGCACCGGCTTCGTCGGGACACCTCTGAGCTGGGACGCCATTCGGTCGTTCTGTCTAGTCACTGTTACTGGTGAGTGAACCTACCCACATCCGCACATCTAGCTGCAACTATGCTTCGCATGGCCCGGAAGTGTTGCCGCCTTCAACACGCCAGTGTTTGTGCCTCGAGAAAATCTGCCCTTCTCTGGACAGAATCTCCTTGCACGCAGGACTGGTCACGCCCAGATCCTTCCCGTCACGCACAGGTTCGGGTGGTGCAGGCCTCAGGCACCGACGACGACACCACAGACTAGAAACGGAGAAAAAGAGTATTTGTGACTTGCTCAGAGCTCGTGGCTCAGATGGGAGGTGGAGTTGAGGGCAAGTCCCCAGCTCCGCACAAACATACTTGTTTTGAGCTGCTGAGCTGCTGTGTTTGTCACGTCATCGTTCCCAGGCTCCTCGATGAGGCTTGAGTCCA
>BGNK01002418.1:406-97433 GCA_003297005.1 Symbiodinium sp. clade A Y106
GTAGGTTTAGCGCGAAAGATCCGATAAAGTTGCGGGAAAGACGCCGCGAAAGAAGCCCAGTCGTTTGAAGGCCATGGCATACGCCATGGCCCACGACTTGGAGTCGGCTTTTGCAGCCTGGCTCCTGCTACTGCTCCTGCTACTGCTACTGCCACTGCTACTCCAACTGCTACTCCTACTACTCCTACTACTCCTGCTCCTACTACTCCTGCTACTACTACTCCTGCTACTACTACTACTACTNTGCTACTCCAACTGCTACTCCTACTACTCCTACTACTCCTGCTCCTACTACTCCTGCTACTACTACTCCTGCTACTACTACTACTACTACTACTACTACTACTACTACTACTACTACTAGTACTACCACCTCAAACATGTTGCGCGAAAGTGAGGGCGAAAGTCCCGCGAAAGGAAAGTAATACTCCGCGAAGAAACCATTTCCAGAAACAATAATATTGATCAACGCTCACATGGGTGTAAAGGTTTCTAGTAGGTTCCGTGTTGCATCATAGTGTTTTCGCATGTGCTCAACTGTCAAAGAATCAAGAATACTGGCTCCCTAAACAGCACTGCCATAGGTGATGTTGATGAGGCGTTGTGGTATGTTGTGGATGATTTTTTTCATCGGTCCAACCTGACCATCCTTAAGCTGACGCAGGTCTCGCAGCCCGAGCATGGGCCCAAGCATTCAGCCAAGCCGTTTCTACAAGCAGCCTCTTTGGCTTCGCTCTCAGGGACAGCTACAGGGCTCAACTGGGAGCGCGAACGGCTTCATCTGGGTATGCATTTCGATCAGTATTCTCAAGCTGTACTGTTGCAGGTCTAGATGCAGCCCCTGCCAGTTGCTGTGTAGAAATTGTTGGGTCGTGCAGTCATCCTGCCACCACATCACCCATCTATCACCCCTAAACCCTAAATCCTAAACCCTCAGTCCTCCTGCAAGATCGGGTCCAGGCAGGGCTGCTCTTCAACGTGGCATTGAGCAACAGCAGGCCTGGGAGCTGACGTGGGGCTTTCAGAGTCCCACAAAGCAGAAATCCGTGGTCCGAATAATATAGGGGCCTACATAACTATAAGGGCTACTAGAAGGGATCTATAAGGCTACTAGAATGTCGGGGCCTTATAATAATAACCAATGCTATTTTGGGGGCTCCTTATTATGATTATAGTATAATGGACCCCAAAGCCATATTCTAATTGTTATAAGGCCCCTATGTTACTCGTGGCTTTGACCCAGGGGCTCAGTTGGTACCCAAATAAAGGGAAGCTGCGAAGCTGCGCAGGAGCCGAATGATCCCTGGACAGCTCTGCAGGCTCAGCGACTGAGTTCAAGTCTTGAAGAATTCATCAATAATACGATTTCAATTTTCAATAATGGTAATAATAGTAATAATAAGAAGAAGAATAGTCACTGGAGTGTCTGGGGCTCAATCAGCTTGCTTCACAGCTTTCAGTAGGCTTGATCTGGAAAGACTTGTAGGCAGGACAAGCTACCCAAGTGCGCGGCGTACAGTCACTTTGTAGCGCAGACGTGCTTCGGGGGCATACTTTCCATAATAGGGTTTCCAGCAACGTTGAGGCACATGCTTGAAAACAGCAACCGTGGTCATGCAATGCAGCAACAGGACACAGCAGAAGCAGCCACCAAAAGCAATGCATCGTGGCCGCCATCTCCATCGTCATAAGACGTTATGGAGCAACGCTGGTTCTTATCACCATTGCTGAGTTCAATAGGGTATTGTATCACGATCGAAATGACGGAGGACAGGCACATCTGGCATATCAGTAATGACAGCAGCAACACAGACAAGAACAGCGACCAGCAGCGCCACTGGTACCGGAGATACCTGGCACCCTAAAGCCTCTCTATCGCTAATCTTCCTGTACCTAGCACGAGATGCCAGACAAAGAACAGTCCTTACCGTTTTGCCACTTGAAGCCATGACCCATGGACCTCTGGGTCTACCGGATGTGGCTCCTGGTGGCTGGACCGACAATTGGAGCTAAGATATTTTCGTTAGTGATAGTTAGTGCTGGCCTGTACTGCTACTGGTCAAGTCTGAGTATCGGTATGACTGTCATTATTCCTGTTTTGTTGCTAATTTGTGGTTCTTCCGAAATGCCCTCTGAATCTGAGCCCGTAGAAGGTCCTCGACACCTTGAGCAAAGAGCCTGGTTTTGATTTTGGCCGTGCTTGCGGGTGAGGGTTGACCCCTTTCCATACTAGCTCAGGCCTTTGCTGACACTCCCGTGACTCAAAGTCTCGAGAGGGGAGCACTGTTACTTCGAAGCCGAGGAAGCTAGAGGGTTTAGGGGTTTAGGGTTTAGGGTTTGGGGTTTAGGATGGTTTAGGATTCTGGGCTTCACAGTTTCGGTTACTGAGCCGGTGCATCCAAGGCAGTTGCTCTCGGTCTGGTCTTCTGGTCTGCCCCCTGCAGCTCCCTTCCCCAGCGACTGTGGCTCGCGAAAGAGCCTTCGCTGCTTCACTGCTGCCTAAGTGGAGCCGAAAACGAACTTCCCTGCCTCAGAAAACCCCTGAGCCCTAAACCGAAAGAAGCCTGCTACGGCTGTTTGGGAACGCTTCCACTGTAGGACAGCTCGAGTGATCATAATTCGACGTTCACCGTGCTGTCATGAGCAAAACTAGAACCGACACCGATGCCCCAGCATCGACCTGAACAGTCAGAGTTCTTGCCAGCAACCACCAGCACCACCACCACCACCAGCACCAGCACCAGCACCACCAGCAGCACCACCACTAAACAACAGACACTATCAACATGAGCGTCAGTGCACTATCATAGTCCTATCCAAGCTCAACCAGGAAGCATACAAACAGCGATTAAAGTGACAACAAGAAAACTCAGTATGAACGGAACCAGATGTGCCGGTCTGACCGCTTTCTGAGTCTGATTGTAGACAAGTAGACATACATGCCTATACATATTGTGTATGTGTATTTATACATATACATATATATATATATATATATTTGTATGGATGGGGGGAGAGAGAGAGAGAGAGCCTATTTTTTTGTACATGAGGACTTGCGAAAGTCGGTGACAAAGAACAAGCACCCTTGGCTGTACGACCGGGCGCTTCGCAACCAGCCGGAGTGGCCCGACCGGATGTGTTGAAGTTAAGTTTAGGGTTTGTAGGGTTGTAAGCAGATCGCTCGCATCACATCTCCCGTGGTTAAACAGCTTTTGATGACGACTGTTGATCCGTTGACCCAAATGTTGACAAGGTCGCGGGTCTTGGACGGTGTAGATACAGGGTGTAGGCTTGTTCCTAGTCCTGCACTTGCTCATGAGAGCGTCTAGCAGTGCCGCGGTTCAATGCTTTTGCTCGGGCTTGCGAGTGCAAGGATCCCAGCTGGCGAGATTGTGGCAGTTTGCTGGAAGAAGCAGACGCTGGCTTGTGGTTTTCATGACCCAACGTCACCTCTCCGCGCAACTTGATACACCTTAGTCGAGCTTGCTGAATGCCGGATTGGATACATTCGATCCTGATGGCTGCACAACGCAATTGGTGGTGACCCGTTTCTGTGCCGATGTGTGGCGAGGTCCGCCTGCTGTGGTGGCCTGAGGATGGCCCGCCCATGCTAGGCGCTACCAGCCACTGCGGGGGGGCTCCGAGAGAGTGCTTTCCGATAAGGATCCAGAAGTTTGCAGGTAGCACTTGCAACTTGCAACTCTGAGAGTTTCCCGAACCTTCGATTCCAATGCCATCCAACAACCGCAGCCCGCCACATAAAATGCCCAGAAGCTACAGTACTCGTATCCCACGCTACAGGCCTCCCCATGCCATGCCGTTCCCATTGCCGTCCCACCCGAACCCTCAAAGTCCTCAACGGCCAGGCGACCCTTCCTGGGCCCAAGGCATCGCCCGCCGCGCAGCTGCAAGGCGCCGGAAGGATGCAACGCTGCGGAGCTCGAGCGGATTGCGGCTACTGCACGGGGACTCTCTGAGGAAATTGCATTCTGATTCTTCAGAGGTTTAGGGTTATTGTGATTGCTTTGTCGCTTCAGATAGCATGAACCTCAAATCAATTCTAAACCTTCAGTGCAAAGGAAGATCCCTTTGGAGAAGAACCCGCAACCCCCAACACTGAAACCCTAGCTCGACCGGGGCGACCCTAACCAAGCTTTTTCAGGCTTGCAACACCTCCGAACAGCCCTTCAACCCCCCAGACCAGTACTTCGCCCCTGTGGCGGGACCCAGTAACATAACATTAAACAAATCTTGTTGAATCGTTATCGCATCTTACGAATCTCAGAAGACATCAGAAGAACTGCTGCCAGACACCGGAAACAAGTCGAAATGAATTCTGTCCAAAATTTCAAAAATTTGCCACCATTTCGATGGGTATCGCACCTTCTGATCGAGAGCTTGCCTCCTGGAGCTCCCCCCTCCCCCTAAGGTTCCAACCCTTTGATTTGTTTTAATCATTTTAATCTTTTACAACCTGTTTTGGATTTGAAAAGCCTCTTGAAGTTTGTTTACGCCTGCCAAAACTCGTAAACCCTTGTTGAATCTCATACAGTCTCTAGTTTCTTATTGTTGGTCTTGTTTTGGAACCTTGTGCACAAAGCTTGTGTTGACTTGCCGCTGTTTTTCTTGTTGTCTTAACTTGTCATTGTTTGTTAATGTTTGTCTTAACTTGCCTTCAATACGGTTTCAGCTCTGGAGGTTACAGGCCCGTGGTTTGAGAGCTTGTGTATGTATGTGTGTGTGTGTGTGTCTGTGGTTTAGTGTTTCCTACTGGTTACTGATACAGACTTACTTTTTATTCATGCTGGTGGTCTTCTTTGTTATCAACTGTTGCTTGTTGCTTGGTGTGCTACGATGTGTTGTTTTTGTTACTTGTTTTCTTGTTAGATGTTTGTTAGTATGACTCATATTTCTCATAGATATTCTTCATTACTGACGACCATCACTATTCTGGCAATTGTTGGTGCTACTATTTTCCATGCTGTTCCCAGCCTTGTTAGTGAAACATTAAGAAGACTCTAAAGACTAGGAATAAGACTACACTGCAAAAATACTAATAAGATAAGACAATTCCTCAGGAGGCCGATTGGGCCCCCGGCCTCGTCCTCGATGCTTACGGTGACCGCGCGGTCTGCGCCTTCGATGGAGCCGGGGCAGAGGCCTTCTGGCGCCCCAGGCGGCGACGGAGGGTTGAATAGTATGGATGGGACTTCAAGCATAGTGGTACTAACACTACCAACAGTTGTTTCAATTGAACATGAGAGGACGAAAGATCCAGAGGAACAGTAATAGTGTAGTGCCGACTTGGAGAGGTGTATTGATTTTGGGGCTTCTAGTCTATAGCGACCTCAGCAAAGACAACGTTTATGCTTCTTCTTCTTCTGACACACAATCGAGAAGTTCTGAGAGAAGAGTCGGCCTCCTGTAGGGTCGTCAAGGTCTTGCCCTGTTTCACTGGCCCCGTCTGCATTCTCGTGCCGTTGAGACAGGTTGCCCAGCATCATCGAAGCCTTCGGCGAAGCTGGTTACTGAGCTGAACATGCAGCAGTCTGCCTGATTGAATAAGTGGCTCTGGCTGGAAGCAAGGGTAAGTAAGTGAACAGGCTACCTTGTGCAAGTGAGGTCTGCCAGGCTGTCAGGCCTATTGTAAATTAGGACAGGCAGGTTCTGAGATCTCAGGATACAAACTCTCCGGCGTGCACTTTGGATGATTTCAGCAGCTCTTTTGCATTCCGTGGTTGTTCAGATGCCCTTCAACTTAGCTATGTCTGGTATCATCCACTGAAGGATGATTATTATTGTTCGTTTATTGCTAATACTATTTTTATTGCAAATATTTCTGTTATTCTTATTATGATCAAGGAGGGTAACAGGGCAGGTGTTTTGAGCCACTGCTCCTCATGCGAAGGATCAAGAAGGATGGCACCGAGACGCTGTGGGGAACTGCACCGTCAAAGGAAGCTTCCCGCTTCGAGGAAAACGGCGTCGTCTACGAGGCGATTTTGCCCGTCTTGATGCTAATTGCAAGACAGTTCCCAAACATCCGAGCTGTAAAGGTTGACGTTTGGCACGGCCACAAGACGGGCTTCCTGGACCAACGCCCCAATCGGCCGCATGGCTTCGGAGTATAAGAAGCCGCGCGATGGAGCGCTCCTGTCACCTGCAAGAGAGTATCAAGAGCCCTGCCGATGCCTTTCCGCTGGGGGCAACCCCAATGATGTCTGACCACTTAGCAACGAAAATCCCCTTGTAGTCCCCATATAACTCTACGGTTTATACCTCGGAGCCCTACTAAGAATTAGCCCCGCGAGCCCTAAGCTTTAAACCCTAAACTACCAAAGCCTCCCTCGAACGGGGTTCTGAGCGCCAGCGCAAACGGAAAAGGGCGCACTAAAGTAGAAAAGCAAAGGAAAATAACGAGACTAAACAAAGAAAGAAAGAATAGTATGACATGGCAACGCCCAAGGCTTCGCCTCAGGGAGTTAGCAGCCGGGAAGGACGCCCCCACTCTGGCAAAGCCTTGGGCCTAGGGTTTAGGGTTTTTGGGGTTTTGGGGGTCTTGGGGTTTAGGGTTTTTGGGGTTTTGGGTTTCGGGGTTTAGGGTTTAGGGTCGGGAAGTGATAGTGTGAGTGCTGACAAGGATGATTTTGTTCAGTGTAGTCAGAGTCAGAGCTCCTACTTAGAATCACTCTCATTATCATATTTTTCAGAAACATTGCCATAATCACAATCAAAATCATAAGAAGAATAGAAGCTACATGGCACTGATATAAACACTAAGGAGAGCTCCGGCAAGCAGTAGTAAACATAGTACTGCCAGATGCATTGAAAACTGGAAGAATATGATGTGATGATGATGGTGATCGTGATGAAGACGGTGGTGGTGATTGGCGGTTGTGGTGATGTTGCGGTGAATGTCGTACTGACACGGGAATGACGATGCTAGTTGCTACTACAACTTGTTGGCGCGGTCGAAGCGCTGAGGCCTGTGACACGGGACCTACAAAAGGATCAAATCCTATAGGAGGAAGTTTTACGCCTTCAATCGCGCACTGCTTCTCCGACCATGCAGCAGCCTGAACGCCCCCCGAAGCGCAGTGTGCAGCAAGTGCCACTTCGACTGCAGGACGTTCTGGATCTTTTCAGCTTCTTGGTGACAACCACGAAGCTCTTACTCCGGAGACTGATTCGCAGTGCCTGTGCTCGTGCTCGACATCCGCACCCGTGGATCGGACAGTCTCGTGTAAGCCCATGAGCCCTCAAATTCCGGAGCCCCAAACCCAGGCTACACCGGTGGCTTCGCCGTGGCAGCAGCTCTCGGGGGTGCCCCGATTCGTGTGGGGGCGGGAGGATTCCTGATTGTCAATGATCTTTGCGCTTGATTCGAGCACAACCCCAAACACACACGGCGAATTGTACGGACTTCTTCACTGCATGTGTTAGGTGTGGACGGATGAGTAGTGAGGCAAGGGCGAAACACGTACAGCATGATCCACCAACGTGGCTAAGTCCACCCGTTGTATCCTGCACATGCTTGGGGCGGGGACGCGACGTGCAGCAGGTTAAAGGCAGAATGTTGCCCATGCGTGACCTTACACTCGGTAAGGATTACTGTACCTTGCTTTATTCGCCCTGGTCGGGATAAGGTACAGTACTGCTTGTTTGCCAATTCAACGATGGCCGTACGGCGACGACAGAGACGACGACGATGTCGATTACTGCCACTGCCACTACGCATGCTGTTGCCGCTGCTACTCACTACCTACTAGCACTACCGCCACTGCGGCTGCCACAACCACTATCACTAGCACTACGCTACCACTACCGTCAACTCAGCACAGCTGCTACGATGCCGGCGACGGCTGCTGCTACTCCTACGTCTCCTACTCCTCCTACTACTACTACTACTACTACGACCACTACTACTACTACTACTACTCCTACTACTACTACTACTCTTGCTACTACTACTACTACTACTCCTACTACTACTACTACTACTCCTACTCCTACTCCTACTCCTACTCCTACTACTACTACTACTACTCTTGCTACTACTCCTACTACTACTACTACTCCTACTACTACTCTTGCTACTACTACTACTACTAGTACTACTACTACTGCTACTACTACTACTACTACTGCGACTACTACTACTACTACTACTACTATTACTACTACTACTACTACAAGAATAAGTCATGTCTAAGACCTCAGGGGCGCGACTCTGCTGCGCGGTGGATGCTGCCAGGAAGGCTGTTGAGGCTTTGGCGCCAGAGCTGTGATAGGTTCGGTTTGAGCTGTTGAGGTCGACTTTTCTGGGGTTGTTGGCTTTTCTGGGGTTGTTGGGCTTAGCTTTGGTCGGCAGCTCTCGGTGTGTGTGTGTGTGTGTTGGAGTCGTGTGTGGGGCCTTTGCCTGTGATGTGTGTCGAACCCGAGTGTTTTGCCAATATGCGATGCATTCCTGTGTGCACTGAACGCTGCTGGTGCAGGAGTCTTGCAAAGCGTCTGAAGATATTGCGGGTTGAGGGCAGGAATGTTGCACTTGTCTGTGAAGTTTTATTGTGTCGCTGACTGCATCAGAGCCGGGCATGAAGCTGGCGTCGTGCATGAAGCTGCCGAAGGCTTGCCAGCGCAACTTCCGTCTGAACGGGCTTCATGCACAGGCTCTTCGGGATGCATGGGACTTGGGACGAGTCGAGGCTGTAGGTGGCCTTCTCAGGACGCACTCTCGGGTGATAGGGGGCATGCCGTCTTTGACTGCCACCGATTGTTTGCCGGGAGGTCTGTTCCGGCACTGAGCAGTCCCAGACCACACAGAATAGGCCAGATGCTTACCGCCCTTCGAACAACTGGCCGAAAACTTTACTGCTGATGTTGCAGTTGCTGCTTAGCTTGGGTTCACCACCGCGCAGCTGTTGCGTAAGCTGAGTCCCATTTATTCTCCCAAATGAGCTAGGATCCACCTGGCGGATTGCTGGGAGTTTCTCCGAGATGCCGCGGAAGCCAAAGATGCTTTCGACATCGCCTGGATGCTCAGACATGGCGGTTTAGGGTAAAGGGTTTTGGGCTTCGGGTTGAAGGTGTGAAACTCAGCTACTGGTAATCTTCAGGTATCTCTATGGTGGACAGCTGCATGAAGCATCGAGTGTTGTTGTGAGTTTCAGTCCGGCCAGCTTGGAACGGCGACTGCGCATTCGAAAATATCCGTCGGATCTGGTAAGGCTTGGCTGCCAGAACATCTGCAGTACACGACAACAAACACGGCGCGACAACATCTGGTCAGGTAAGAGAAACAGAACAGACACTCGATCGCAAAATATGCTGCAACTCATATCTTTGAGGTCGTGTGCGATCCTCCGTCCATGGCTCCGCGAGCCAGCGCGAAGCCAAAGGCTCGAACACTTGGCCCAAAAAGCAGTGGCTGATAAGCACATGTTTACACAGAATAGATTGGTATATAATCACCACCACAGCAGACGGAAGTATGTCCCGTAGCACTCTGGCGACATTCATCGTAGTGCCGGGGGGATCTTATGCTGGCACCATACTAAGTTGTAGATTTGTCGTTGGTCATGTCTCGCTAGCTGCAGCCCGTTTCATTTCAGCACTTCAGCTTGTTTCAGTCCAGGGCATCTTCATCGGATGAGCATCGGCTGTTCGGATCTTTGCAACTATGTCACCGACTCGCTCCGGGTATGCGAGCTTGTCACTGGCTGCCGTTCAGTGCACTTTGATAGCAAGACGTTCTCCACTGCCTACGGACAGCTTGTTCAAGAACTACTGATAACTACTGCACCCTGTTGCTACCCAATTCTTTCTTTCCTGTGTTCATCAGTTACCAGTACTATTTTGCGGGTTCCCTATTGTACTTCTAGTATAATGGGCCCCAAAACCCTAGCCCAAAGAGTTTGGTCAACCCTGCCTGCTGGGAGCACCCTGCGGCCCCCTCCCCAATGAGAGTTTCCGAAAATAGGGGACCCTATTCTAGTGCCCTAAACAGTAGGATCCTCATTATAAGGACCCCCAAAATAGTAGCCCTTGAAAGGAACCCAAAATCAGGTACCCCTAATCTTCGGAAACTCTAAACCCTTATAGTAGCCCTTTAACGGAACCCCTATACCCTTATAGTAACCCCTTCAAAGGAACCCAAGATAAGGTACCCCCGAATTTTCGGAAACTTCCCAATCCTGCAGCCAGGCCCTGAAGGCCTACAGCTCCCTGAATTTCGGCGCTTTGAAAGTCTTGCGGCCGGGCCGGCTGCTCGGAAAACTGATGACGGCCCTTGGTTGGTGAGGTCCTTGGGTCCAGGGTTTAGGGATTTGGGTTTAGGGTTTAGGGATGAGGGTCTAGGGTTGGGTGACACGAATGCCGGAATTTGGGGGGAAGTGGAGCGCGAGCTCGCGTCTGTTCCCCTTTTTTGCATAGCATATTTGTGTCTGTTTCTGTGACATGCGTGTTATTGTTGTGTCCAGAGTGACGGTCTGAGTGCTCTCTCCACGCCGGTTGGGACATGAACCTCTAGGACAACACAATCGATTGAACTGGCAGCATAATTGCAGTGTATTGTTGCCTGAGGTACGAATTCAAACTCAGAGGTCTTCTAGGCAGATCGGCCTGAGGCTCTCCATCCGGCTGCCCGGTAGATCGCAGGGGATGTAGGATGTAGACAGGACCTCTTGCCGTCAGTCTCAGCTTTACCCAGGTGGCCGGCTGATTAGCTGCTCTTGCAGCTGGGGGCCGAGACGGCAGATTTCAGGCTTTTTCTATCGGAGTGAGGATAGGATCGCTATGGATCGCTATTCCACGAAGGCAGCTCGTGCGGTTCTGGGTCGTAACTAGCTATAGAATTAGAAGCTTGCGCCTGAACATGTCGGAGTGGCGTCTTGTCCCCATTGGTTTTGATCTTGAGCGTTGATATACCGAGGTTCGCACATCACACGGAAGGATTTGCTGAACGCCGTCCAGGCCAGCGGCAATCTTCGCTTCGCAGCACGCCTAACCAGAAGCCTCTTGTTCGTGCCAGTGAAGTGATCCAACCGTCACCCTTCCTTATCTGACCTGGCATAGATCGCTGAGAGTCGTCACAGAGTAGCATGGAGCTGGCCTACTCTTGCAAGCCTTTGTCAGGAGGCCGCGCAGCTCTTGGGTCGTAGCGTGGTCCTGGAGGCCCATGCAGTGAAACGCCTGCCGGAACTTCAGGGCCAGTGCACATCCGCAGGTTGTAGGTCCAAGCTCAACCCGAAAATTCCTACCTGATCTGATGCGAGACCTGAAAGCCTCCCACCTTGCCGACATGAAAGCGCCACACACAATGTAAGGGCTGGCGATTCAGGAGACTTAGGATTTAGGGCTTTGGGTGTATGGGTCATCTCAACTCTATTTATTTTTGATCCCCGACTCAGGAAGAGGGCTCGGCCGGGGCAGACCATCCGACTCGGCGTGGCTTCCGCGAGGGAGAGTATTTGCAGGAGTGGCTTCAACTTCTAGTATTGGAAGTGGTGGTTGAAGCCAAGCTATTGGTGCGCCCTGACATCATGTGTTGCTTACTGTTTACATGAGACGCATGTTGTCACTGGCATTTGGAAGCCCACCCTTGTAACTAACTGCGCTTACATGTGCATGGGAGGTCCTCCACTTCATCGTTCAGTGACGACGACAGCTGTGGCGTGGGTTGAGATCCGAGAACGACAAAAAAACGTTTGCCTCGCTCCTCCGTATTTGTCAGCAAGCACTATCATCACTTAATCGCTGTTGGTTCTGGCGAAGCCAGCTTCGGAGCAACACTAGCCACTACTGTAAGCCGTCACCTGCGACTCATTGCTCACTCGGAAGGAAGGATAGCATGTACCGTGTGACATGTGACAGGCTTATTTGCCTCCTCGCACACGCCTCTGTCGGAGCCTCATCCTGCAAGGGTGACCCGACGATACCCGACGACCACACGCCCCCTTGGCCGCTTGTCGAAGCAAGACCCAATCCCACGGACTCGGACCAGACCCGACGAGACGGACCATGTTGACGCACGGCTCCAAGGCTATCACTTCATTCGCGGATGCTGCAAATGGGAGGACAACTGTAGGAGGCGTGCTGCAGCAATGCGGTGGCTTGACGGTCTTGTTGAATGGTGGTCGGTTTGTGCAGTTGGCTCGGTCAGTGTGGAGACTGGTTCCTTCAAACTCGACAGGCATCATCCGTGCGAGAGGCTGGGCTTGTTTCATGCTGGTGGCGCGATGCAACAGTTACGTAGAGACTTTCTCAGAGCTTACATCGTCTAGGGTCAAGACACTGGCAGCTGCAGCACGACACTACACAGCTTGAAGCCTGCCTTGGGGATCTGGCATGTTCCTGTGGCCGTGTCCCTGTCTTGAGGTTGATTCAGATGCGAAATTAGCATTTGGGGATGCTAGCCGCATTTTATCACATGCTTCGGATCGTCCATGATGCATGTCGCGCGTCTGCGGAGGCAAATGGCAGAGATTTCTCGACTCTTGAGGCCGAAGTGCCGGTGGTTACTGTAGTATGTAATATACTGTATAAAATTATGTAACATTATTTTACTATATTACAATATAACTTGCTACTGGTTCCTGTCGACCAAGAGGTTTGGCGTTTGGGTGGCCGTACGGCGATGGATCGCAGTCGATGTGCTCGTTTCCTTGCCTGGCTACACTTTCCTGCGAAGCTGCTGCTTGTGGCATCAGAACAGAGGAAACAGTTTGCTCTTGAATGCGAACAGATGGACAAATGTGGCAGATGTTGTTCATCGCATTGCTTAGTGGATGGTCCCATGCCGCTGGGGCTCGCAGTGCAGGATGAAGAACTGCGTGTGAACCCCAGCAGTTTGGGTTGGCATGTGAGTCCAAGCATAAACGGCGACGTGGCTAATTACCGTAGCAGCTGTGCCACCTGCCTGTCAGTGATTGAACGCATGTTGGCTAGAGAGTTACTCTCACTGCATCTAGCTCGTTTTCTAGAGAAGCTGGGACACTTGTTCAACAGGTACCTTGCTGGCCAAGCTGTCCGTGCATGGCTTGTCGTGGCACATGTCTGGAATCGAGCTCGCGCAATCGACAGGTCTTCAAGCACGAGGAGCCCGAATGGCAACGGGCAGAGGCGGGGCTGGAATGTTGGGCACGGAAGTATACCCATCCCGACTCACAGAGCCAGGAAACCCTAAAGGCCCAGAAGTTCCTCAGACTACACTCTGACTCTGAAACCAAACTGGACGGGCAGGTCGGGATCGAGACCTTGGGGATTGTGCATGGGGCTGTCGACACTTCGTTTTCAGGCCTCAAAGAAGCAGTTTGCATAGCGGCCGCTCTGATTCACAATGTAATCCACAGGCGACTTCAGAACAGTAATTCACAGAAGCCTGAGCCGAGAACTAAGCCTTGTAACTAGGCGCTGAGATCCAATAGCTACAGTTGAGGCTTCTTGAACTGAAATGCCTTAAGCCTGCAAGCCCTCAGGCCTTCAATCTGGTGAGAGCATCGGGTTGATTGAAGTCCTCGTCGTCGTCGTGATATGCGGTTTTCCGGGTATGCGCAGATGCTTGTGGGACAGCCGTCTTTGTGAGCATCCATCGAAGCGCGGAATGCTTCAGTCGATGTGGGTAGCCTGTCATGAAACAGGCTGAAACAGTAACAGCAGCTACTATAGGGGCCTTAATGTCCATACTATAACTATAAATTAATGGTATGATTTAGGCCCGTATATTAAGCGGCCCTGCAATGACATACGACTCGGCGAGCAGCGTACTGTACCCATCCTGGCCCGTCGAAGGCACAACCAGCCCTGTCTTGCTACTTGACTGCCAAAGGCTACATTTAGTAGCTGAGTACGTAACCTCTCCCCTTTTGGGGCGTATATAATCCTACCACAATTGAAAAGGTTATAGCCTTTTGGGCTAGGGTACTCAGCCCCTAAGGAGAGGAGTTCCTGTCCCGCATGGGTGCAGTTTATCGTTTCGGTTTTGTGGTGCCTGAAAGGATCCAGAAGGCAAAGAACAGCCGCATCCGACGCTGAGTCGAGAATCCGGTACAACCTGAACATTTCCGAAGGTGAAAGCGCGCATCGATGTCGCATGCCAGTGGAAATCGACTCGAGGATGATACTGCTTTGCTGTTGCAGATTGTGTTTCCATGGCAATCAGCCCAAACCCCTTCAACCTCCGAGCCTGGAGGAGCCGAGCCTACTTCGGGGCTTTGGGCGTTCTCGGTTCAGAGCTGCTTGCTGGTCCGTACTGTTCACATGCAGAAGGCTATTCTGGCTTTCGAGGTGTTTGTCAACTGCAATATGACCTGAAAACCAGGAGCACCCCATAACTCAGAGACGCAAGGCGCAGAGAGCGACGAGAGCTCGGCAGAGAGCATCGCCTGGGCCAGCAGCCGTGAAGGCACGGTAGAACAGGATTGACCTTGGTCGGAGAGACACAGCACAGTCTTGTGGAGCAAGCACCGGGATGACTATGGGCACGGAAGCATACAATACAAGCACGGGACGAACGTCGTGCGTTGGCACTGCCTTGGTTGTGTCACCTGCAAGCGAAGCACAGCGAGCTCGCCAAACCCAACCTAAACTATACGGTCACTCACAATGAAACCCCAATTGCAACCCTTGTACAACAGGTTCTACAAGCGCCAGCACCACCGAGGACGAGAGCAGTGAAGGGCCTCAGAGGTTGGTTTGTGATAGTAAGATCGTGCTCGCTGCCTAGCTCTCAAAGTCCCCCACGTTACCAGAACGAGAATCGGTTGCGACCGCGTTACCTCATGGCATTACACGACTGTGCCATCAGGTGCTTCTGATGACGACGTGTCACGCACGAGGCCGTCCTTGCTTGTTCCGTTCGGCAGTCGTGCTCATGGCTGCAATCATACCTGGTGCGCGTATCAGCTGTCTAGAACAACAGCACTGTCTGCTTCCGATACAGATCACTTCCGCATGTGTTCCTCCGGGAGGCTGTAAACTTCCGAAAGCCTGTAGATCCTAAATACCCTACATTAAAGCCAAAGCCTCCGCAGATTTAAACACTGGAGCCCAAAGCCCCAAATCTCCAGTCGCCCAGGCAACAGTTTTTACAGAGCAAGGCGAATCCTGTGCCGCCCCTGGCCTGTTGGGATCATCCTCCGTAGAGGAGTTGTCCCTGAACTGGGAAATGCAGGGACCCCCTGAGCAGTCGCCAAAGCACCCGAATCGAAGTTTAGGGTTTAGGCTCAAAGTTTAGCGGGTTAATCTCTCTGAGGTGTTGATCTTCCAGGATGCCGGCATTTGTATCATCAGCAAGCCTGCCGGTGCCTTCCTTAGCCTTTGGCGGAGGAGATGATCCTAAATCTAAAGCCTCAATCTGGTGCTCATCGAGTTCTGTAAATATTGCCAGGCACATGGTTTGCTACACATACACTATTTCACCTTGATTGGTGTGATGTGAGACCTTTAGTCCAAGCAACGCAGGCTGGTCTGCCGATCACTGCCCAGTGTCGCGGGCCTCTCGTCCTCAGAGGTTTTATGTGAGGATTCTGACAAGCAGACGCTGTGGATCCCTTCATTTCAATGCTGGGTAATAAACCGCATGCTTCGGATTTGAGCTACCGGCCGGCATCACCCGACTTGTCGCTGTTATCGAACTCCCAGCAACATCATTCTTGCAGGATCGCTCAGATCGCTCCATCCTACAGTTCTAGAGCCTTTGAGCCTAGTACATGGGGTGGATTCCTGCAAATCAGGGAAACATCACAGTGTTTTGCGTCTACCTGAAAGCCCCTGTTGTCAACGCCCAGTAGCAACTCTGGCATCACCCAGAGAGCCCAATACCCCTTAATCAAGGAATATAGCGTAAATCATAACATGAAGCCCTATATATTTTAAGCCATATTCCTTAATTAAGGGGCATTGGGCTCTCTGGGCAGGGCCCTGATGGCCGCCCGCTGAGTCTCAAGGCATGGCGCCAAGCTTGGGAGCAGTGCCCTCGAAATGGGGTCGGTACTTGGGGGCTCCTTATTATTGTAATTAGAGTATCATATACCCCAAAACCCTATTCGAATTATTAAGGCCCCTATATTAAGGAGCGACGCGGGGGAGAATATGAGAATAGGGGCGAATACAATGGAGAATCAAAGTATGCTACGTCGAGATTCTATTCTGAAGCGTGTAGGGCTTTGGCAGCAATATTAGCAGAAGTCCGCAGACGAGGCTTGGGGTTGGTACAGGGCCTGCACGGGGCCATATTGACATGTATCCGCGACCTTTGGAGCCATCTTGACCCATAGGGCTATGCATTTCCTGCATGCAGCACACTTCGTTTGTCAAATTCTCTACGGACAAACAGCTCGGCATCGAAGGATCGACACGGCAAAGCCTTCCACTAGCCGGCTTGGAGTTTGTGAGTTGCCGTGCCAGGCGCTGCACAGCAGCGGCAGCGGCAGCCTCAGCTGCTTGTGACAATTGGCCAACAACCTGTGCCGGCAGACAGGAAGGCAGCTAGTCCATCCGGGGCAAGTTAGGCAACATCTCTGATGGATGTGTCCTGCAAGAGTGGGGTAAAGTCAAGGGGTGACTCTTTAGCTGCGGCGCAGCAGAAGTGCATTTTATTTCATTTCATGTCACTGTCTACCAGAAGTCCACGGCTTGAACCGTCCGCGTAAGCCTACATCATTGTAGAACCTAGATTTTTCCTTATGGTAGATCTTAGTATATTCTCGCCTCCCGCGAGAAGCCGCCGAAAGGCATCGAGCCACTCTCGCGGCACCCGGCTTCGCCCGTGCTGCTGGCGAGAAGTTTCTTTCGGATGTGTGGCCGCCTCTTCGGGGTTTGGGGCTTGGAAAGCTTAGGCTTTTAGGGGCCCTTGTGGTTTGTGGAGGTCCGAGGAGTTTTAGGGGTTGGGGCTCCTGAGCACCCCGCTTCAATCCCTAAGCCAGCTTTGATCATCAGAGTTAGGGATGGCCAAACCCCGGAATGACCGCTTCCCCTGACTGATATGGGCGCCTAAACAAGTACCAGTAGTATTATGGGGGTTCCTTATTAGTATAATGGGCCCAAAACCTCATTCTTATTTTTGACCCCTCTATTAGAGGCATGTCTGAGCTGAGTCTGCCAGGTTGGCTCCTGGAGGCCTTTCCTTGCTCCAGGCACTGCATGCAGCTCTGTGTCAAGTGCATGGCAGTGACCAGCAGCGAAGCTGAAACCTGACGCAACACGAAGCACAACAAGAAGAAGACTTAAGTAGTTCATTTTCCATTCTTTCAGACAGTCTTGCTGCATAGCACTGTGGCTGCGCCCAGGGCGTGCTTTGCGTATTAGGTCTGCCGCAGATGCCACACCTGACCAGGTCCCACCGTTTCTGGCCTAGCGCTGATGACACAGACGGAGGGCGCCCCAAGGCAGGGACGCAAACGTCTGGACGGTTACTGCATACTGTAGGCTGTATATAAACGTAAAATCTAGAACCTGGAATTCATGATGTCTAGCAGGCTTTTTGGTTTTGAGCAAGCCTGTCTTCCAGTAGAAGCAAAGTGTGAAAGGAAAAGATGTTGAGCTCTTTCAGCAACATCTGAAGGAGGGCTCTATATCTGGTACATTTTACGTTAAGACATGAATCTAGCCAAGCACATGCAGCTTGAGTAAGCAAAAACCTTGAGAGGCGGCGATTGGCCCGTGCATTCCGCACGGGGCGTATGGCTCTCGGTCTGTAGAGGAGCATCCAGGTTTCGGATTCTGAGCTGGAGTGCCGCCTCTTACTGTACTGGCATGTTCGAGTCGGTGGAGCGCTTGAAGTTTGGTCGTGTAGTACATGTGTTCCGCCTCGCCCAGCCAGCAGGGTGGTCGTTTTTGGAAAGCATTCCAGGCTTCGAACTACAACAGAGTAAAGCAGCCGTCACCGGAATCCTCCCACCACACCACCATAAGCCACCACCAGCACCAGCATCACCACCATCATCACCATCACCACCACCATC
This sequence comes from Symbiodinium sp. clade A Y106, assembly GCA_003297005.1. NCBI lineage: Eukaryota > Dinophyceae > Suessiales > Symbiodiniaceae > Symbiodinium > Symbiodinium sp. clade A. The sequence goes on from BGNK01002418.1 coordinate 18,367, forward strand.
CTCATCAGCATCAGCATCAGCACCAGGACCCTGATCAACATGGTCGCTCTGGCCATCGCCATAGCATGCTGCAATACGGGTACTACGAAGGATTCGACTGGTATCATTTATGGTCATGACATTCATGAAACGACTGCTGCTGTTGCCCACCAGGACAAAAGCACTCCCTGAACCCTGAATGCTACAAATCCCCGCAGGCTGCACACCCTAAGCTTAACCGTCCCACATATATAAATAAAGCGGTTGCAAGGTTTGGCGTCCTACTCGCTGGCGCTGGTCGAGGGCAAGCTCGATCCACAGCGCCCGTCTCGGAGTCAAACGTGCTCTGGTACAGAGTGTGTATATAAGGGCTGAGGTCTTAGAAGTGGCGGGAACACGTTGGAAAGGGCCTTTTCCCAACAAATCGGAAAACTAACTATACCTACTGTACTTATCCTCCTTCATACCCTCAAAATCAGCACACCTCTGAAGCTTGCTTAAGATAGAGTCAACCTTAGCCCCCAGCCTTGCGAAGCACCCAGGCGTAGCTCAGCTGCGGCAAGGTGCGAAAGTGGCCTCATGGAGGCTTGGGGAACGGTTTAGGGTTTAGGAGTTTAGGGTTTAGAAAGTTTAGGGATTAGGGTTGAGAAAGGGCAGTGGCTATCAGAGAGTCTGATGATTATCAGGGTTTATAGGGTTTAGGAAAGGACCGGACCACCACCCACAGTAGATCGACAAAGAAGAGAGCCCGTCAGCAGATAACGATAGCACGAAGTGTGTCGAACTGCAAACCGCCTGAACCGGAAGATGACATAATGGGGGATAGGATAGTCTGTAGTACTAATATAGGGGCCTTAATAGTTACCTATACTATTTTGGTGGCTCCTTATTGTAAGTATAGTATAATTTATACCGGAACATGAAGAGTGATCGCAGTGCACTTGAAATAGAAACGTTACACGAAATATCATACTTTAGTGAGTAGTAGCTTGTAGTAAGTGGCTGGTAACAGTGATGACAGCAGCAGCAGTTGCACTGCTACAGTCTCAATAGCGAGAGCGATTGCAGCATCTTCGGCGGCGTAAGAACGACAATCAGAGTACAGACAGGCAGACCGCGAAATTATCGTTGTTCTTTCTGAAGGTTGCTAAGAGCCCAGACATCTATTGGCGGTTCATGGCAACATTCCTATTAGTGCTATGTCAGGATTGCTGTTGATGCTTCTTCTATGTAGTATGCTTACATGGTAGTGTTTCTTTTATGGTTGGTTGTTAGCTATTCTAAAACATATTTTTGAACAAGCATTATTGTTGTCAGTGCTACTCGTATTTATGCTTTTGTTATTGTTGTTCTTCCACTTATTATTGCTACTAGTGTTCTCTGTCTTTTTGTTCTTACCACTGTGACTTTGTTTCTATATAAGCTTCTAATTGCCACAGTGATTGGCAGTGTAATTATGTTTACGACTAATGAGATTTTATTGAGCCTGCCCCCAAACGCTAAACATCCAACCCCCAACCCAAACCCGAATACCCCAAATCTCCCATCCCAAAAGCCTTGACCTGAAACCCAGACTCTACACCATAAAAAACCCTAGACCCAGAACCTAAAATCCCAAACCCTGCACCCGAAACCCTGAGCCCAAAGACTTGGCCACAGGTCTTGGCCTTGGCGGGGCTGGAGCGACGCTGCAGCGAGACCTGGGGCAGTGAGGCATCAAAGCTAATTTCGGCGTTGGGTTCAGGCCTGGAGTCATTCGGAATAAAAGTAAAAACAAGAATACTAATACTTCAACGGAAATGGTTAATAGCGATAAGTAATACCACCAAGAAGAGTATACAAAGGTAATAGTCACTAGCTGAGCTCGGACAGTGGGGAGCTTGGCGTTTAATGGTGCCGCTGCTTCGCACGCTGTTGTTGTGTCAAGATGATCCGTTTGATTGTGGCAACATGACTGTCGATTACTACTAATAATTTTCTGGTTTCGAAGCATACCACCATGGTTGCTTTACTCTTGTTTCTCCAGGCCAGCTGCGAGCACTTCACACTCCTGCTCGTCAAGGCACCTTGAGCTTGGTGAGTAATAAAGAGACTGGGGTATGTTAAGCAGCAACAGGTACTGACACTTGTGATATCTGTTGATAAAGATGCTGATAGTCATGATCATGACATCGCCATCAACATCGCCATCAGCATCGTCACCATCATCATCCTCATGACAAACCTGCTGAATAAAAAACAGTATCAAGATTAACAAGAATATAAAGAACAGAATAATTAACAGTAATACCTGTAGTCACAGTGACAATGATAGCAGTAGTAAGTGATCCTGGTACTAGCAGTGGTGGTGGCGGTGGTGGTGGTGGTGGCACTACGACTACTACGACGACGACGACTACTACTACTACTGCTGCTACTACTACTCCTGCTGCTGCTGCTGCTGCTACTACTACTACTACTGCTACTAGTACTAGTACTAGTACAACGAGTACGAGTACAAGTACTAGTACTACTGCTATAGCAAGAGTGATGGTGCGACTAGAATAATACTGATGGCATAATATTGTAATACCCATAACCATAACTTAGAACGATATTATTGTCAAGAAGAAAGTATCAAATAATATTCACGCTGCCAGCCTCAAGCAACACGACCTTCGGTCAATTTGCTGCTCCCGGTGATTCGAAAGGCGTAGGAGCTGACGAGGGAATAGCCAATATAGGTTTTCCTAAGAGTAGGTTTCGAGATGTGTTATAGTAGTACTAGACAGAACTAGAACAAGGCCCCACACACACACACACACCTCTGAGTTTGATTCTCAAGCCGCCAGTTTGCAGGCGGCTTTGGTAACAGTTTATGGTTGTCATCATTGTGCACGACCTGAACGGGCAGGTTCTTCTCAGGGAGGATGTGTCCTTGCCCTTGCCCACTGCTGCTGATCTCTTACAAATGCTGAACTGCAGTAGCCTTGACCAGCTTCTGCTGGGGGGCCGCTCCATCACAGGCGGAATCCAGCCAAAGGAGGGCGATGAAGCGGTCACACTTACGTTGGTTCGAGTTCGTTGCAACCTGCTGGAAGGTCTCGCAGAAGACCTGATCGGAAGCCTCACCTGTGCCCATGCTCTCGAGCTTCCACCTGGCTACCTGAAGCAAGAGGACTGCCTCTCCCTTGTCAGGTCTGAGACCGTCCGCAACTCTGGATGGTACTTTTGGGAGCACAGGGTCTTGTCGCATGTGCTACTTCTCCAAGATGGCAGCATATTCACGAAGCAAAGCTCTAGTGTTGTGAACGCGAAGAGGGGGGAGCAGACTCATTGTCACGCGATTGTAGAGGGCCGGTTCGAGCCAGTTCTGACAACACCCGGTGTGGTCCTTGTGACCTGGACCAGTGCAGCGGAAATCGAGGTTAAAGCGCCCTGGAGCCGACTTCACGACAAAGCTTCAGATTTTGGGAAAGCAAATTGGGAGCGCAGGAGTTGTTTGGATGTGGTGCCGACAGCACTTCAGACAGAGACGGGTCACTTGGACCTGCAGCAGCTTTGCTACAAGTGGCCTCAGTCTCAGCAGGCCCACACCAGCCTTGTCATGCCGTGCCTCTCGGAAAAAGTTCTTTCAGATCTAGGCATGAAGCCCGCGAACTTATGGTTCTGGTGCCCGCAAGCAGAGGCAACATGATCACGACCGTGATCGAACACAAGAGATCCAATAACGCGGCTGCTGGAGCTTCTCCCGACGCTTGCGAGACGGTGCTGTTCAGCTGCCGTTTCTGATGCAGCAGAGGTGCGAGACACTGCCTGGCAGTTGCTATGAAGGAACATGGCAGAACAGAGTGCAACAAAAAATGCCATCACTCAGAGCAGGTCTCGATGAGACATCGTCGCATCAATCCAGACTTGTTTTACATGCCACGAAGCCGCGAGGGAAACCTCCATTCAGGGGACCACCTAGCCTGTTCGACTTTGTAAGCCGTCAGCTCTTGTCAGCACTTCGACGTAGCCCACCCGTCAATCTGTGTGAACCCTTAAGCCTGCACCCTAAGTAGCCAGCCCGAGGCCTTAACTGAAAGACACCAGCCTCTTTCTGAAGCCTGCTTTAATGGCATGGTCTTGCTTGATATCCCATGTAGACTTGCGTCATACCTTCATTACATACATATAGACAAAGACACACAGAGACAGATGTATATCCATCCATATATATATATATATATACACACATCTGCATACATACACATGCAGATATCTCTACGGATAGATAGAGACACCGAATATCGTTGTGGTGAGGTAAACTTGCACATCACACCCACCAAGGACGAAGACAACACATAAGAACCCGGCACTCAAAACCAGAACCAAGCCACAACTCCCAGCCCGAGCCCTGAAAAGCCCCGATCAGGCTGCTGGCTCGGCGCTCGGGGGCGAGTCCAGCTCTCGGTCTCAGTACTGTATCGGGTTTCGAAAGGGGGTTGATTATTGTGAGTTTTTCCGTGGTTATGGCCATTTGTTTGTGCTTGTCCTCTTCTCTACCTATTCATGGTCTGTGTTTTCGAGCACTCGACTTTGAGCTGGACCTACAAAAACCTGTTGAAGTTTACTGAAGCAAGCTGTCATGGGGGCCTGAGGCACGCGACCCATGCTGTAGAATTATCCTGTGCCTTTGCAAAATGCTGTAGATTAGAGGATTGCAGTGACCCTCGCACGTCATTGCAGTGACCCTCGCACGTGCTATGGTGTTCAAGCTCGTTGGGGTAATTAGGCCCCTGTGCATACATCGAGACGACGCTTAATTAGTGGTGTTTGCATGTTAGTTTCATGCTCGTTATGGTTACCCTTGTTGCATATTGTAATTGCCACGGTTGGTCATGACCATGGTGTCATTGCTGATGGTAATGATGATCGTGATGGTGATGTGGAGGACCCACACAGTGGCTAGAGCAGCATGGTTATTTACTGTATACAGCAGCAGTGTCAATGCGAAGGCAGGGCCACACAGGCCCCGACTGCTTAGAGAATCGACCGTGCCTTGTCGCCACATAGAACGTGCAAACGGCCGGAGCTTTATGGCATGCGACTTGGTTGGAGAGTGGCAGAGTAGTGGCAGTCACCTTCTGCAGAAATGACACGGTTGATGTAGACGGCCTGAAGTCTACAACAAAGCAGACAAACTAATCCTCATCGCTATGTCCGTTTTGATCACAAAGCTCCGTAATATTCAGGGCCCTTTCGCAACTGCTCTACATACAACCACAAACCATCTTTTCTCCAAGGAGAGGTTTGCTGCCGATGGCGTGGGGTCGTGCCGCGCTGGGGGACAGCAACGGACCCACGGAGGGCAGGACGGCTCCGCTAATTTGGGGATCGGAATAATTGGAAAAAACATGCTCTTTTCGCCCATATAAAAAAGCCATAATATACCCAAAGCCCACAGCCCGGTTCTAATTACAGCCACTACGACGCGGGCGCTGGTGATCCGCAGTTTCCATTCACGAGGCTAGGAGTGGGGGAACAGAAAGCCTCAGGATCCATAAACCTCTCTAGGGATTTCTGTAAGGGTTCCTCTAGGAAAGAGAAGCCGAATCTCCCAAAGTCAGACATTTGCAAACTTTCAGCCCTGCATTTAAGCTGCCACAGCAGAATCTCCATAGCTGAGCTGTTTTCTTAATTTAGAAGTGCGTTTATTTGGAAGATTGCGCGTCCACCGGAGTTTCGGACACAGCACAATCTCCATAGCTAGAATTTTCTTGATTTAGAGAAGCGGTATTTTAGAAGATTGCGCGTCGAACAGTTCTAGCAGTACACTAAAACCACGACCCTTGACACCCCAGGGAACCCTAAAACCAAGAAGGGCTCACAGAACCCAAAACGGCCGACAGCTTTATATTTGTAAGCCTTTGAAGAAGCCTTATAGACCCTTTGTAGAACCCCTAAAAGGAGCCCCTTAACGGAACCCAACTTGAAGGAACCCTAAAACCCTAAAGCCCGAAACCCCAAACCCTAAAGATGGAACCAGAAGGACGGAGCAGTGGTTTGGTGGCCGTCCCTTCTTCCACGGCTTGGCCACGGCTCTCTCGGACCCATGGTGGCGGCTTGGGCCCGGCTTTCAGGGTTTTAGGGTTTAGAGCTTGCAGCCTAGGCTTGCTTGGGGTCCAGGGTTTGAGGTAGAGGTTCTGGGTTTAGAATTTTGGGTGTGCGGCTTGGGCTGTTGGAGTGCTTTCCGTACCAGTAGTATATGGCAGTGGTACCAATCCTTGTGATGATTACAGTTGTCATCAACATCAACATCGTCATCGTTGTCAACGCCGTAGCAAGACCAGAACCAGAGCTAAGCAAAATTGTCATGATACTGATGAGCATGCTGATGTTAGGCACCTTCATCGAGCGGGGTTATCGCTCGGTTGTTATGCATAATTAGTCATCACCAAGACGGCATCCGGGAATATTAGTGCCAGCTTTTCAGCCGCCGAGTTGCTTGAATGATTGTTGGTGGTCGTGAGTGATGAGAGTACCTGCGTCAATTGGCTGCATCCGGCCTGAGGCATACAAGTACGGTCCACAAGGGGTCTGATGTGCACAGCAAAACAGGATGTCATAGTTCAGGCTCAACATCATGGACACAAACATAACCCAGCCGTGAGATTCGTAGCAGACCTTTTCGAACTTAAGCCGGGGATTACGCCACAAACCCTTCAGACCCGAAGCATCGGGAAGGACGTGACAATGCCTTATTTATTCGCGCTTTCGTAAGATTGGTTCTGCATGCAGATGCACCTGCGCAGCTGGGGCATGAATATCCAAGCACTTTGCAACACGGCAGGTGGGCAGACACTACCTATCCGGCGGTCATGGCCGGGAAACCTGGTCAATGTGGGGGGTGGGTCGGGGGGAGGCATCCATGTGAAGGCAGGCGGAGCCAGATCTGTCGTGCAGGTGAAGTCCTCTGACATGGAAGCACTAGTATTGGGCAGGTTCTGCTGTCAACTCTAAAGGCGGTGCTTTCGACAGAGTGAAGCTTGCCCGCTGCTCGTTGCTCACAGGTTCATGTTCGGGAATCATACCAGTCGCCCCAAGATTCACGGCTGTGGGCCAATACTCGGCCTCGTCACTCAGAGTCGCGTCGGTCAGGAATCAAGCGGTTTCCGACAAACTTCGTCTCGTTCAGTGTGCGCAGGATCCATCCCTCAGCAAGGAAGATGGAAGGTTGTCTATGTTGCAGGAAGTTATCAATTTGCAAGCTGCAAGTGAGGTGTACCCGCTTCCTGATGATTTGCGCCATGCGCTGTCGCAGCTTGAGGCGCACAGCACTGTCGGGTTTTCTGTGATCGAATTTCGTGTCCAGGTCTGTGTGGTCCGAGCTTAGGTTTAACGGGAGTTGCGTCATGACAAGAACCGAAGGGTAAAGAATCTTTTGTTTTATCCCTTACATGTCCGAGGCATTTGTTCTTGAAGCTTTGGGTTGATCCGGATTGCGGTCAACGTGAGTCTGTTTTGGCAAGCCCCGTCCTCTTTCTGCTCAGGTCTCCAGCGGCAGCTCGCTTACGGAAGCAGGCGTCACTCATGCGCGGGGCAAGTTTTTGTGGCGAAAATGAGAATGGTGATGATAAAGCTGACGCTGACAATATTTGCAGTGACGGCGATGCTATTTCATGTGGGTCTTTCGGCCCATGAACTCTGAAAGCTTGGAGCTGAGCCAGCCAGCATCAGGGTTCCTTGCAAAAGCTGTGGCTTTCGAGTGTCGCAAACGAGAAGAGCCGTAGTGCTTCGGCCAGATGCAGTGTTCCAACATTCAAATTCCCATCATTCCCCGACAAAAACCACTTAACGTTTCTGGTCGTTTGCTTGCAGGGCCTTCGTGCACAAGCTCACAGGCAGAGGCGCGTGCCGCTCGCCTTTAGCTTGCTGTGGGCTTCGATTTCCAGCAAGACACGACTTCTCGAGATTGTGCCCCTTCCTAGTGTTTGCTCACTATAGTTTGCAGAGCGTTGGCAATCTCATGGCTGGAGGAGCGCCTCCATCCGGCGATGAGCTTCGTGTCCATCGGCAGTGCGGTGCAGAAGGCAGATTTACAGCAAGCTCTCGTGCATGTCAAATCTCGCCATCTCTATGCTGCAATGGCTTTGCCGCTTTAATTTGTGTGCGTCTGAAGACGACAGCGCAGATCTCACATGAGCCGTTTCAATCTTTGAACATCCCACGAGGGATCTGCTCGGAGGCTTCAGAGAGTTCGCCTCCCTGTGGGGGTGTGGCTGTAGATGGTTGGTGCCGCAGTGTCCAGGCCTTGATGAAAAAGGGCCTCCTCCCGGCAGAGCTGACTGCTGCACTGGGTGTGGCGCTCAGACGCCCAGGCGTTTGCAAGAATTCGGGGTGATGACCCTCGTGGAATCCTGACGACTCAGCAAGCGGCACGAGCTATTACCTGTAAACACGAGGCAGCTGGAGCCACTCTGGTAAGGAAGATGCTGGAAGACACCATCCTTCCTTGGGCTTGAGGTTAACGGGTTCCCGGAAAATCACACATGCATGTTCACTGAATCCTCCAAAGAGTGGCCGTTCTGCTTGCTGGCGGTGAAGTAAGGTTAGACGACAACGTGTCCAATGCCCCTGGACGGGCTTCCTAGACACGACCATGAACGAGACCCATCGAAGCCGTCAAATTTGACGCCTTTGCACACTGACTTCGTCAAGCAGAAGCCTCAGACAGCAAAAAAAAACATCGGAGCCGTTCGCCCCGCTCCGACGGAACCGCTTAGGTTTGTCGATGTTAGTATCGCGCTGAGTCGTTAAGATTAGCGAGAACAAGAGCACTGTCGCAACTTTAGGCAGCAAGCGATCCACCTGTAGAGAAGCAGAGGACGACTTGGTGCACAAGCCAACCCTGAACCTTGGTCAGCCAGCCTTCCGGAGTTCTAGAAACTTGTCGTGCAAAGGAACGAACGGAGCCTGAACCTAAATTCCTGTAGCCTTGGACCATCAAAGAAGGGCCCTAAGTCCCGAACTTGAGCTCTGAATCCCAAGGGCCTGAAGGGCAGAGCTGGATTAGAGAGGTCCCAAAGCCAAAGGGTCCAAGTATCATTATGGTATATACTTATAGGGTATTTTGGGGGTCTAAGTATACACCATAATGATACTTGGACCCTTTGGGAAAGCCAAGGTGTTCCTCCCGACTGCGGTGCCGTGGCTCCAGCCGTGGTTCCCGAGCCAAGCCCCTACGGCATGCCAAGGCGGTCTTGCCGTTCCTTTAAAGGGGCCTATAAGGGTCACTGCTATAATGTTGAGGGCCCAAAAAATTACCTATACTATGTTTTTTTGGGTGGGTTCCAATTATAATTATAGTATAATTTGATCCAAAACCCTATTCTACTTATTAAAGGCCTAAGAGTAATGTTGAGAATGGTCAAGAATATGACAGCCTGTGTTGAACTGTTGATGGTTTGGTCGGTCAGCCTGATGATTACGACTGGTGCCGAGTAGTCCTGGGTGGCTTGCATGCTGTTCGAGGAAGGTTCTTTTCAAGCGCAGAAGGGAAATCTTTGGAACAACCTTGGCGCAGGTTCGTCCGGGATCGCTGGAAAAACGATGTGCCCAAAGGGCGCTGGCTTAGCAGCTTCCTCCAGCAGGCCTTGAACCATGTGGTTCAACCTGGGATATAGGAGACTTTTTCCAGGCGTGTGAATGTATATGTGCACCTCTGTTTGATCACATACGTATTCGAGTGCATCGTGCAGTGCCATGCATGATTATCTCTCCGTGTTTCTGTGTGCATGTACACATCAGGCAATAGCGGATCTATGGAATTGTGCATATAGCAGCACTGATAGTTACCTGAGTTACCTGTGGTTCTGAGCTCGGGATAAAATTCTGACCAGTGCTGTTACGACTAGTGTTGACAATACCACTGCCACTCTTTATCATTGCTGCTCGTGTTTGCTGTTCATTTGCCGTTTCTTCTCCGCATGTAGTAGCACTATTAAGTTATCGCCTTAGCTGTTGTTGCTGGTGTTGTCGCTGACATGACTGTGCTAAAGTATTAGTGGTGGTAGGCAGTGCTAGTCGTCGTTATTGTCCGCCTAGCCCTCACCTTCGTCGAAGCAACATTACTTGTAGTAGCTGTAGTAGCGGCACCCTCGAAGTGGTAGTGGTAGATGTAATGTTTGTGGTGGTAATTGTGGTCGTCATTGTCGTGCTAGTGTTTTAGTGTTCTAGTGCATTAGTGCAGGTCGTAGTCGTCGAGGTCGTGCTCGTGCTTGTCGTCGTCGTCGTCGTCGTTGTCGTCTTCGTCGTGGTGCTCGTGTTGTAGTCGCCCTCGTCGTTGCCGTGGTCGTACTCGTGGTCGTCGTCGTAGTTTAGAAGTGGCAGTCGTACAGTCGTAGTAATTATTATTATGATTATTATTATTAGTAGTAGTAGTAGTTTTAGTAGGAGGAGGCGGAGGAGGAGGAGTAGGAGCAGGAGTAGGAGGAGGAGGAGGAGTAGGAGTAGGAGTAGGAATAGAAGTAGTAGTAGTAGTAGTCGTCGTAGTAGTAGTAGTAGTAGTAGGAGTAGTAGTAGTACTAGTACTAGTACTAGTACTAGTAGTAGAAGTAGTCGAAGTAGTAGTAGTAGTAGTCGTCGTAGTAGTAGTAGTAGTAGTAGTCGTCGTAGTCGTAGTAGCAGTCGTAGTCGTAGTAGTAGTCGTAGTCGTAGTAGTAGTAGTAGTAGTAGCGGCAGTAGCAGTAGAAGCAGTAATTAATGTAGATGTGCTGTATACTCACGTATGCAAACTCACAAGATCTCAAAAGTGTGTGTACATGTCTCCGTTACGCATGCGTACGCACATACGTGCATACATACCTCCATCCATCCATCCTTCCATCCATCCTTCCATCCGTCCATCCTTCCATCCATCCTTCCATCCATCCATCCATCCATCCATCCATCCGGCCAGCCAGGCAGCCAGCCAGCAAGCCAGCCATCCATCATTCCATCAATCCACTCATCCTTCCATCCATCCTTCCATCCATTGATTCATTCTCTCGTTCGTTCATCCTTTCATGACTCATTCATTCGTTCATTCTTTCATTCACTCACGAATTCCTTCATTGATGCATGCATATGTGTACAAAGTCACAAAATATATAAACAGGGATGTATGTCAATATACTATTTACATATGCGTGTATGCACGTATATATGTATGCATGCATGCATGCATGCATGCATGGATGGATGGATGGATGGATGGATGGATGTGTGTGTGTATGTATGTATGTATGTACGTATGTACGCATTTGCGTATGCATTTATGTGTGTACGTATTTAGGCATGTGTGTATATTCATGTATGTCTACTTCTGCATAGCAGTTTAATTTTCCAGATGAGAACTTGTAAGTTCCCGGTGGCACGCCTCAAGGCCCTCGCCGCGGCTGACACGTACGAGCTCAATGTGTTGGAAGGCCTTGCAAGCAAGTATCCAGATTGAGGTTGAGGAATCTGTTATTATTTCTTCCTCTCCCCCTCTCTCTCTCTCCCTCTCTCTCCCCCTCCCTCTGCATGAGAGAGATGTCGGGACATGGGCAACATGAGGCCCATGGAGCTCGGGGTATTGGAGCCAGCATGGTGGCAGTCAACCCAATCGCTGCTCACCCCATGCGAGGTTTGCTTCCGTGATCCTTCCAGACCACCGCCTTCCACAGGTGGCTGGGTCTTCGTTCTCGATCTCTTTCGGCGCTTCCCACAGCTCCACGAGGTGTGCCGTTGTTTTGGAGCTGCGATGGGGGAAAGCTGCCTTTCGTGTTCGGCCAAGGGGTTTGGTTCAGTAGCAAACCGTGGCTTTGGTACAGACTCGTCGTCATCGTCATCTCTGCATTCTTGGGGAGCCACGTCGCCCGATGCCGCTACAGCGGTCTCAACAATAATAAGGTAGCTCCCGTGTAGCAATTCGATGGCTGTGATAGTATGCAGCCTTTCAAGCAGTACCTGTTGCAGGCTTAGGCTTGGAGAACAACTCATGAAAGCTGACATGGACAGCACCAAATGCCTGGCATGGAGGCAAGCTTCGGGACTGCCCATGCTCTCGTCCGGCTGCTGGGGAAAGATCCAACAAGGCCGGATTGGAGACCTAAAGCCCAGAGCCATAATGTAGGGGCCTTAACAATCAGAATCTCCTTAAGAACATATGTAATATACCCCCAAACCCTATTCTAATTATTAAGGCCTCTACATTAGTCGTCTTAGCAAGCGGGTGCTTTCCGAACGCCTGTGGTAGCGTTGCAGTACAAACAATGTCACTTGCTGCTGTTCCAAGACACACACTCACACACAGAGATGTTTCTGCAGATTGAGATGAAGGACAGGTTGCCTGCCCCAAACCCTCGACCCAAGATACCCCGACATTACCCTGATAGGATTCCTGATAGTATCCTTGTAATGCCCTTACAGTACACATCTAGTCACCGGAGAGGAACCCCCTAAACCCTAAACCCTAAGCCCTGAACCCAAACCTAAACATAAACCCTACACCCTAAACCCTAAACCTTTAAGCCTCAGCTTCTGTGCGTGCGACTGCAGGGCTCTCGAGGCCAAGCTCCGTCGAAGTCAGATCGTCATGAGGCCGGAGCTCCAAATATTCCTTAAGTTCTCGTAGGATCCCTAATATGATTTAAGGAATATTCCTTCATTAAGGGATATTGGATCCCTTAAGGGAGCCACATAGGACTTAGGTATTCCTTTAAGGGCTCCGGGATTCCTTTGAGGGTTCTGGGATTCCTTCAAGGCATAATCTAAAGGAGCCATTAAGTTTTTGTTAAAGGGATCCTCAAAGAAGGGTTGGTCCTATATAAGAATGGTACTACAAGGGCAGAAGAATGAGAACACGTCTCTGGGTTGGAGCATCAGGGTTTTTGGTTTAGGCTTCGCGGTGTTGAGGTTTGTTCCATAAGATTGTTTTATGTAAGCCTTTGCAAGAACCGCAAGTATATGGTAACTGTGGAATATACTCCAAGCTTCGATGATCGCAACCGGCTTTGGTCGAATACAGGTTGTCGCATTCGGTGTGCACCGTGGCATAATCGACCAGCAAAGTATGCTCCGGCACGGTTCGGGGATGAAGGTTTGGGTTAGCACAGACATGGCCTAGTCATGTCTGTGTGCTCACGAGCTAGGTCGCGCAGTGGTGCGCGTCCCTTCTCTTACCAGTTCCGGCTGGCTACTTCAACCTTGACATATGCACTGGTGTCATGTACATCAGCTGAATCAGCTGCTGTTGCCAGCACACCTACAAGGTTGCTAGGATAACGCAAGCTGTTTAAAGTCGGCGCTGGCCATGGTCACATAACCTTCTATGTCAGTTGTCATCCATAGTGCTTTCCCCTGACGCAATATGCAATGCAACGCCAGATAATGGATTCACTTACAATGTAGCTCTAGACCAGATAAGAAAGGCAGGCATGGTGCAATGTCATTTCTTGCCCTGTCACGTAATGTAATGTCAGGTCAGATCAAGTCGGTCCGGTAAGGTCATGCTATGTCATCTTGAGTGATGTCATGCAATACAATGCAACCTAATGCAAGGTGTCAGATAGACATAATATAGGGGCCTCAGTAGTTAGAATAAGGTTTGGGGGCCATTATACTATAATTATAATAAGGAACCCCCAAAATAGTATTGGTAATTATTTAGGCCCCGATATTAAACATACACGTTACGACCTCTGAAAGTCGCGTGAGCAGGCTCGTCGAGGCTCCCGAGCGCTTGCAGGCCTTTGTGGAGGCCCGGACAGCAGGGCATTCTCCGTAGGGGTGTCGTTTGGGGGTAGAGGTTTGGGTCAGTTCTTCGGGGACTCGTCATAAGGGCCGTGTTCTCAGAACAGCTGCTTCACGCTGATGGCGGTGGTGCTTTCGTGCCGCTGCACGGCCAAAGTATACAGATATTACGCTCGGTAACAACCTTACTTTGGGGATATTGCGGGGGGATTGTTATGTAGGGATTATTGTACGGTACCCTGAACCTGTAGAAGGCCTGGGATCAGTGTCAGGCTGCAGACTGCAGAGCAGCATGTCAGGCCAGAGCCAGGAACGTAAGGCTTTGAAAGGCCAAAGTTCGTTTCCCAGACTGCTCCTTTGCCTTGCATCCCTACCCACAGACTTCACATACATATATATATATGTATACATATATCTACAAAAATGTTATACATATATTAATACATACATACAATAGCAACTCAGTGTAGCACACAGTGGCACTCACCTCTCAGCCTTGCCAGGCTTACGCCTCGCGCTTTGCACCGGAGTCCCACCTGCAGGTCCATGCGGCTGCAGTGCACCGGTCTACGGTTTCAGGGTCCTCGGGGTCCTTTTCAGGTCTGTACATCATTAAGTACGGTTACACTAGACGTCTCCTCTTTTCCGAAACTTTCGTATGGGAGCCTCGAAACTGGGCTGTGGAAGGCGTTCCCGACTTCAATGAATCTAGAGGATTCCGCATCCATGGTCAAGGTGTTGCGTACGCTACCCTTCCGTGTTGCTTTCGTCGGTCCCAACGCTGTCGATTCTGTTATGCAGCACCTGCTCAGCTAAGCTTGATTTCATACAAGAAGTCAGAACAGGCCCAAGTCAGACTGACAGCTGTCGACTTGTCGAAACATCAGCTCAGCTCCCTTGTGCCTTGTGCACCTGCAGGTATCTGAGCTTTTGCAAAACCCGCATGCGGGCGGCTTACATCGGCTTCCTGCCCTGGGGTCGACACGAAAGGGTTTCGCCTAGCACCAGTGTCACCAATGTTCACAGAGTCGGCACCACACCCAGTGTGCCGTTCAAAGCAGTTCGGGTTTTCCCACTCGCTTGCGCCGCATTTTGGCATCTTGGACTGCGCGATGAGTTGAGCTCTCAACCTTCTCGGCTTACAGTGTGCTCATTGTTCTCACGACCGTGGTGACAAGCGAGACGATGCTTCTGATGACCTACATACTCTGCGTTACGTGACTGAAACTGAAAGATACTGTAGATATCCACATACACGTTTAGACATGTTTGCATGTGTATGCGTGCACGTCGAGACATAGTTATTTCGGTGTTCATGTTTATTCGTAGGACATACACCTATGCACGCACAGACCGTTTGTCGACATCTTGGGGCACCCAAGCTCTTTTGTCTGTGGTCCTGAGGTGAAGCGGCTTTTCCAAGGGCGGGGGCCCGAGATGCAGACGTTTTCCCTGAGCTGATCTAAGGTTGCGGATTCAGGGTTTAGGGTTTAGGGCGGTTTCTTGCATGTGACTAATCTGCACCGTGATTCTGGCTTGGGCTCCTCACTCCTACTACCGTCGGGTTTGTAGTATACAGTACTCTATCCCGAAAATCCATTCGAATCAAGGCCCCTATACCAGTTGAAGCCTTGAGCTGCTGAAGCCGCGGTTACCTTCAGCCACGCAGGATGCCTAGAGGGTTCCGCTATTGAGGGTATACGCATGACGATGATTGTTATAGCACTAGCACTAGCCATAGGAACGATGGCCGCAGCAGACAAAATCAATGATGATCATGGTAAAAGTACTGCTAGCAGTCACCCTAACGGCAAAGCTGGCAGCAGGGCAATGCCAGCGTAGTTGTAATGGGCATCATCGGGGTGATGTGTCATATGGTTTGAGTAATACCGACCACAGTGCTAATGCAGTAGCCTAGAAGAAGAAGGAACTTCTGTTGGTTTTAGCTATGCCGATTCGATCCTAGAGGGGAGATGGGAGAGGTCGGAACTCCCACATCTACCGCTGCTGGCATGCCTCAGGCTCCTGAAGGGGAGGGGTGGGCTCCCACTAATGTTTTGGCACGCTGTATTTCAGATCCGGCTTCGTTCAGCTTCATGATGACCGTGATTTCTGTTGTTATGGTTGTGGCTTTGATGATGATGATGATGATGATGATGGTTTTGAAGCTCCACGGCTCGCAGCTTAGAGTGCCCCTGGTTTTGTCCTTTTCTCTTTCCTCTTTGGGGTTCTCCTTCGCGGGTGTGTGTTTTCTTCGGTGAAGCCGTATGGACGATGGCGACGATCCCTCTGCTGATTCTGGCCCTGACAGCATGGACGCAGCTGAAGCGAGCATTACCCGAACGCCCAGGGACGCTGGCCGTGACGGGCCAATGCCGGCTGAACATGTTGAGCATCGCCTCCGAGGACCCCCAGTGCCGCAGCCGGTCCATGGACCAGCACTGGAGGCCAACCCGGCAACTGGGGAGCAGGAACGCGAAACTGCTACCACTGCTGCCAAAGCCGATGCCAAAAGACGCCTCACACCGGCAAGACGACCCGCCCCACTGGCGCACACCAACTCGGACTCTAGCTCCTCTGAAGACTCAGATGAGTCAGAAGACGGCGATGCACGGGCTCCAGCAGCCCCGGAAGACGAGCCAGACGACGGCTCCCCAGCTGGATGGTGGTCCGACACGTCCTACATCCTTGAAGATGAGGCTCTGGACGCAGCGCGTGAGGAGTTCGTCAATCTCTTCCGGCGACAGCTTCGCGAGGAACAGCCAGACCTCAGCAGCCGATCAACAGCTGCCAGAGTGGGCGCGCTCCGGAGGCGCCTATCGGGGACCCCATGGCCTGACATCCAGGGTCTTTCAACACAGCGCCTGCATGGCATCTACCTCAGAGAGTGGACACAATATGAGTTCCGCGCCACCCATACGTACCACACGGGACGAAGCATTGACGAAGAAGTGCCCTAGCAGGCGGGCCTGCATTCCTATAGGTAGACCGCGAAGCTACTGTAACAAGCAGTTTCAAATACTGTCCATCCTGCACCCGAATAATCCCTCGGTAGCCAGAGATCCTCAGAGATGCAAGTACAGGCGAGCCACAGGCCGAGAGAGGCCAAGGTCACGACTATGGTCATGGTTCTGGGACACAGCGAGCCGCCCGCCGGAGCAGGGAGCTGCGCCAGGACCGCCCAACACTTGTGCCCATAAAGCTCCCACCCCTAAGACCCTGGACACATTCAAGCATAACCTTTTACGCCTGCTCCCTAAACCCCAGCTTGATAAAGACCTAACAACCCTAAGCTGCAGAAATCGCACCCGAGCCGCTACCAACTGCCGCTCCGGTCCCAAGTCCGGAGGCCGTAGATACCACTATAGCATCTATAAAATAGTGCTACTCCAAGCTACGGTTGGAGCGAGGGTTTCCTCTGGAGTCGCGACAGAGGAGAGACCTGGTTTGGGACCTGCTCCTTTACCAGGGAAGCGCAGCGACACCGCGCCACCAGGCGGGGGAACACCCATAATTCGACCCATAGGTCGCACCATGCAAGCCAAACGAGCCTACAAGCGAGCCTGCCGAAGAGCCATGACCTCCGCCCAGAATGGCACAATGTACCGTGGACGATGGCACAGCAGACAGGCCTTAACAAACATGCACGACTCCAGGCAAGCCCCCCCCAGAGCCAAACAGGTGCCCGATCACAGAGGGCGAAACACTGGCAGGCCGGTCCCGAAGGTCTCGGTTTTTAACTGGAATGTAGGAGGATTGGCCTCACACATCTTTCAGGAATTAATGGCGTGGTTGGCTACTCACGGTACCTGGGACATCATTATACTTCAGGAGACGCATTGGGGGAACACCGAAGACTTTAACAGTGGGGAGTGGAGCTGTATACATAGCTCGGGACACGCTGCACAGGACGGCCCAGACAAGCACGCGGGTGTGATGATCCTGCTCTCGCGCAAGGCCTTCCGCAACATAGCAGCGCAGGAACATGTGCCAGGTAGGCTGCTCCACGCCCGTGCCCTACATGTGCAAAGCCAACATACCGTGGACGTGATAAGCACCTATCAGCATGTTCACCGCACACACATGAGCCCCAGCAAAAACCGCAAAACGCGTCAGCGCGTGTGGCATGCACTCCAGCAACTCCTTGACTCCCTCCCTGCCAGAAATAAACTCATCATAGGGGGAGATTTTAACTCCACTCTGAGAGCCGCCTACCCAGGCATAGGACCAGCCACCCCTAACCCTGAGCTACATAACAACCTCGATGCCACTCTTCAGCAGCTGATACAAGACCAAGAGCTGTGTGCCCTCAACACGTGGCATGCTCGCCCACATCATACTTTCTTCAGCACCTCAGGTCGAAGCCAGATAGATTACATCCTCACTAAATGCAGCGATGCCGGTGCAACGGCCAAACAGTCTGCTCCGCTACCAGACTTCCCAGTGACGGGAGATCGCCTTGCCAACCACCTGCCGGTGCAGGCCACCCTGCAACTGCGCCCCTTCTGGCACGCCTCGCCAGACCGCAAGGCCCCGCCGGCCTTTGATAGACATGTCCTTCAGCAGGCCTTGGAACAGTGCCTGCCACAGGCGCAGCAGCTGCTGCAGGCAGTGTCTACGCGCATCAGTGCGCTGCAAGCGCCAGCCTCAATGCATCACATGCATCAGGAAGTGAACGACATCCTGCTGCAGGAAACCGTCCGGCTCTTTCCTACACAGCACAGGGACGACCGCCGAATCAGCGCTGACCTTGGATATCGTGCCAGTGCTTCCCGTACTTGGGCTCTGTATCGGCAGCTCAAAGCCCCAGGTTTGCTCACGCTATCCAGCATATGGAGCAGGTGGAGAGCACATGCACAATTTCAGAAAGCCTCAAGGGACCTCCGACAACAAAGTCGCCAACTGAAGGTGGCCTATCATCAGGATCAACTCAGACAAGCTGAAGAGGCAGCAGCGGCAGGGAATCACCGAGAACTCTTTCAGATCACCAAACGGCTAGGACCCAGGAAAGCCAGAATTGCCTCTAGACTCAAGGACTCCTCGGGCAATATTATGACTGAACAGGCTGAGCTGGCCTCTGTCCTCAAGTACGGCAAGGAAACCTTTGCAGCCATACCTGACAACACACCCCAACTCCCAATTCTNACTCCTCGGGCAATATTATGACTGAACAGGCTGAGCTGGCCTCTGTCCTCAAGTACGGCAAGGAAACCTTTGCAGCCATACCTGACAACACACCCCAACTCCCAATTCTGGAGGACCTCGCCTTTGGCCACGACGAGATCTACCAAGAGTTTGCCCGACTGAAGCCCAACAAGGCAGTTCCGGAACACTGTGCGCCCAACATAGTATGGCAACACTGCGCAGAGGCCGTGATCCAGCCATTGGGACACGCCCTCAACCGACACTTCAAGGCGGGATCAGATGCAATACTCCAGGAGGACATGAGAGATGCACATATCAAATGGCTGCCCAAGCCTAACAAAGCTCCTACATCTGTTGGATCCTTACGGCCCATCGGCTTGATGCCACCCTTCCCTAAAATAATGGCGGGTCTCCTTGCTAGCCGCATTCAACTCCACATAGCTCCCATCCTAGACCACCTACCACAATATGCCTACACTCCTGGCCGTAGCTGTGCAGATGCCATCCACCGCGTACATCAGCACTTCGAGGCCGTCGAACAGCTCATACGCAGCAACTCCAGCAACCGCTTCGCCAAGCGACAGGGCCTCGCACCCTCAAGATGCGTCGGAGGCGCCTGCCTCAGCCTGGACTTGTCTAAAGCTTTTGACTGTGTTGATCGCAACCACCTCACCACTGCACTCCTTGAACAGGGCATTGCGCCCAATATTGTCGCAGCAGTGCAACAACTACATAAAAACGCGTGCTATCATTACGAAATCCGATCCCTCCACGGGACCACCACAACCACCAACGGCATAAAGCAAGGTTGCCGCGTCGCTCCGGCCCTTTGGCTATGCTACAGCATCTCAGTCCTTCAAGGACTTGCCAGGCACCGGGATCTGAGCTGGTTGCATAGGATAATCACTCTGTTCGCGGATGATTGGTGCGGTACCTGGCTGATCGCAAACCGTCGTGACTTCATCCAAGCCCTAAGTGACCTTGAACTTTTACTTGAGATCCTCACCATTTTCAAACTTCAAGTAAATTATCAGAAAACAGCCCTCCTGCTAACTCTTCATGGAAAAGATGCTGAGCAGCTTCTCAACCAGCACTCCATCAGTAAAGAGGGGCAGCTGTTTCTGAAAATTAGAGTCCTAGGGCGGGAACAGCATCTTTGCATCAAAGACTCCCACATATACCTGGGGACGGTTATAGCGTACAAGAATCGCCTTGATCTCAACGTCTCGCACCGACTTGCAGCCGCCCAGACTAAGTACCAACTTATCCGTCGCATCTTAAATGGCAAAGGCCCGCTCTCAGCCAGGCACAAACTCCGCCTGTGGAATGCTTGTATCAATCCCAGCCTTTGCTATGCAATCGAGGTTGTAGGCTGCACCGCTGCAGGAGCCAAGCGACTGACAGTTATGGCAACACGCCACATTAGAGCAATCTTACGGCAGCCAGCACACCTCACACACATTACCAATGTGGAGATCTGGCAAGCAGCCGGTCTCAAGCCACCACCCCAGGTTATCCAGGAACGTCTTGCTAACCTCATTCTCAACCGAGACCCTGGCTCCCAGCCAACGGGCGCCAACATAGTCGCCAACAGGGATGTGATCAATAGCTTAAGCAGCCTGCAGGCGAGCCTCTGCACTACCTTCGCCACCACGGCCCAGCAAACCGCAGAGGAGGAATCCGTCGACACAGTTACCTGCCCGCACTGCCAAGCTCGACTACTCAACACACACGCGCTCTCCATACATCTTTCTCTGCACCATCAGGATATTGATAAGCCGGAGACGCAAAAGTACCCCTTCAGCCCGGCGCGGCACTCCATAGCAGGCATGCCCACATGCCGCCTCTGTTTGCGCAACTTTACCAAATGGCGTCAGCTGAAGCTGCACATAGAACGCCAATCATGCCCACTACTAGGCGGCCGTAGCCACAAGCTAAGCCCCCTTCAGCCAGACAACGCCGCTCTCAGGCATCTTCACGGAAACCAGTCGCAGGCGCCTACAGACTCTGGAGCTGAACCTGCGGCACCAAAAGAGCCACGTGTGCTGCCGGATGAATTGCCTCTGGTGCTCAGACCTGGCTTCATTGATAATCTGTCGAACTGGGAGAAACTTCTCTCCTGCCCTGATACCAAAGCTCTGCTCAGCTCACATTGTGCTTTGTGTCATATGTGGATTGCAGACACAAAACACATCAGACAACATTACAACAAAGTACATCATGCCTCTCATCCACACATCTTGCCAGCGGCCCTAGAAGTAAGCAAAAGTTTCAAAAGTCAGCTGACGAGGGGTAGAGCGTGTAGGTGGTGCCGCAGTACAGTTGGTGCTCCAGGCCGGCACTCCACACAATGCGCTGTTCTCAACCAATTGACTGTGGCGGTTGAGTATTGCAAGCAAGGCCTGCAACATCCGCATAATGACCATGGCGGACCTCGAGGCGAATATCTTCGCCCATTGCATGCCCTCGGGGCTCACTCCAGCAACTCCCGGAACGATGGGTCAGCCTCCGACAGACCCCCTCACCAAAGCAGCCCAAGCCTTCCACACTTCCAAAAGACCTCGAGGCCAGGGCTGGGGACGCCAACAGCGACCGCAACAGCTACCTCGCTTCCCTCCCCAGCCGTCCCAGCCCAACCAGGTGTCGGAGCATCAGATCGACCTCTTGTCTCGTCTAGTCCTGAAGCACGAAGAGGCCCTACACCACCTACGGAAAGACATGGCATACGTCCTTTTCTTCAGGCAGGACGACAAAAGCCTGGTGCCCAACCTAATGGAAGTGGCGAAAGAGTGGCGGGAACGGGCTGCAATTGCCACTCCGGACCCAGCCCTTCACTCTCCCCTTCGTACGGTGCTGATCAATTGCCTCCTCAAGGAACTTCTTCAGAGGACCCAGCGGGTGACGGCGACCGAAGCGGGCCGTACGGACCTTCAAAAAATGGGATGGCTCGACACCCAAGGACACTGGAACTACCTCAAGTGGAGCCCACAGCAGCGCCGCCTGGTGCTGAACGAGGCCAGATCACCCGTGACACACGACACCATGGTCAAAACCATCACGGAGCTGCAAGCCAACATGTCGGGCGACGTCATTCACCGGTTCAAGTCCAAACAGCCCATGTGGGCCATCGAGGAGGAGGGCCACTCGCAAGCAGTCTTCGATCTAGAGATCTCCCTCAGGAGCACGACGGCGGACGAAGTCCATATGAACTTCGGAGTCCTGGCAGGAAACGCGGTCACCAACCTGGTGGGAATGACGATGAAAAGGGACGACAGGCCGCGCCAGCCTCAAGCCCAGCAGCTTGCACAACTGGTGTATCCAGGCCAGCAATCCCCTCAAAACCTCGTGCTGATACGAATAAGGTCACCCTCCATCGTTTCTTCCCTAAGCCCCATAAACACCATGCCATCCCCCCACATGTACAAGTCCGCGACCACAGTCGTAGTCGTAGCCCACCCTCACATCCAGTCTCTCAGCACCGCTTCACTCTACACAACCCGCATAATCACTGCTACCTCAACTCCTTTGTGTATTGCATAGCAGCTCTCGAGAACCACCTGCAGAGGCACATCCTACCAGCAGTCTTCCGGACCACATCGTCAGCGCCGCTAAGTGCTCTGACAGAGCTTGGCTTCTTTCTGCTAGGGTGGCGAAGGCCGCACCAGCAACGTAGTGGAGCTAGCTGATTTTCTTTTGCCCAGACTTGCACCGGACATCACACAATATCGTTGGTGTGCTCGTCAATCCATGTCAGGAGAGCTCCGAAGGACGGAGGCCGGCACTCTTGGCGCCTGCCTGTCCCTCAGTCATGTCACCCCGCGGGGTCCGCAGATTCAGGACCTCATCCAAGCCTGGCATACTCAGCAATCTGCGCTGCATGCTTTGATTGATGAGCCGCCATGGCTCTTCGTTCAGCTCCCTCGAACCCAAATGTCAGAACGAGGGCCGTGCAAACGACATGAGGCCTACCTCTTTCCGCAGGAACTGCTCCTGCCATGTTTTACGGGGAATGCGACCCTGAACGTCAGGTGGGCCACCTACACTGTTAAAGCCTACATTACACATCATGGCGAGCACCTTGCCACAGGTCACTACAAAGCCTTGATCAATGAGGGGAATGCCTTCTGGCTCCAAGAAGACGCCTTTGCAGCGACAAAAGCGTCTGCAGAGCAACTTGATGAAGCCTCNCCTTGATCAATGAGGGGAATGCCTTCTGGCTCCAAGAAGACGCCTTTGCAGCGACAAAAGCGTCTGCAGAGCAACTTGATGAAGCCTCTACATGCATGTACCTGTTGCTTTTGCTCGGAGAACCAACTGTCCGAAATGAAGCTGATCCTCTAAGCTCGAATCCTGTAGCTCACTACTGCATTCCAGATGGGCCTCCCAGATCCCTCCAGCCGGAGCATGAACTGGTGGATCGCGCATCACCTACACGACCTTCAGCTTCAACTCCGAACCCAAGAAGCACAAANTCACTACTGCATTCCAGATGGGCCTCCCAGATCCCTCCAGCCGGAGCATGAACTGGTGGATCGCGCATCACCTACACGACCTTCAGCTTCAACTCCGAACCCAAGAAGCACAAATCGAACTACTGAAGGATCGTATAGCGGAGTTGGAGATGATGCAGAGCCAAGAGGTGCAGCGAGCACCGTGCCAAGCTCTGATCACCCGGGCCAATCTACGCCTGGCCGCTCCTGTAGGATATCTGCACACACTCGATGAGTGAAGGCCCTGGAACTGCCTCGACAAAGGATCAGCAAGGGCTGTATGAGTTGTATGGGCTGCACAAGTCAGTCTATTTCTTTTCAGTCCGTTTACTTAAGGCGCCTCGGCGCATGTTCCCCTGCCCATATGGGCACCCGTGCTATGTCACCACAGAGTGACCGAGAGCCATGCTCTTGCCAGCGCGCGCTAGCTCGGACACACTCCCCGCTGCGGTAGAAGAAGAAGACGATGATGGTGACGACGATGATGATGATGACGACAACACTACGATGACGATGATGATGATGATGATGCCGATGAGGAGCAGGAGGAGGAGGGGGAGGAGGAGGAGGAGGACGCTGACGCTGATGCTGATGCTGATGCTGGTGCTGGTTCCGATGCTGGTGCCGATGCTGGGTGCCGGTGCCGGTGCCTCTAATGCTGTAATGCTGTGATGCGGTGATGCTGTGATACTGTGATGCTCTGGTGCTCTGATGTGCTAATGCGCTGATGCGCTGATGCTCCCGCTGCCGCTGCCGCTGCCGCTGCGGCTGCTGCTGGTGCTGCTTGTGCTGCTGCGGGTGCTGCTGGTGCTGCTGGTGCTGCTTGTGCTGCGGTGCGGATGCGGGTGCGGGTGCGGGTTCTGGTGCTGGTGCCGGTGCTGGTGCTGCTGCTGCTGCTGCTGCTGCTGTTGCTGCTGCTGGTGCTGGTGCTGGTGCGTGATGATGCACCGAAAGCATAACTTCCGCCAGCAAATCGGCAAGGCTCAATGCCGGTGGCACGTGTCCAGGCCGGAAGTGTTGAGCAAAGCAGCCGATTACTAGGAGAGGGGCCCAGTGGAAGGGACACATCACGCCACTGGGAGCCCAAAACGAAGGTAGCATGACAAATGATCTAAACGGCCTGAGCACACTGCACAGTGGTTCCAACTCTGATTTCTGATGACTTCAAAGAGGCTCCATTCCTTCGGATGGCATCTGATGTGTACGATTTCTCAGAGGATTCAAGATGCCTCCCCTCTAAACCCAAGGCAGTTTATGGCTTCCTCCGTGTGTCTGCAGACATGTTGTTCGAGCCACGAGCTGCGAGCTCACAAGGTTACTACAAGTTCGTCCCAGTCCTGCTCTTAGCCATGGGTACTAGTCTCTAAACTCTACAGCGGTACAACGGTACTACTACTGCTGCTGCTGCTACTACTACTACTACTGCTGCTGCTACTACTACTACTACCCAGAATGTCCGTAGCAGCTTCCTGAAGTCGCTTTGCAAGCTCCGGGCCTATTTGAAGCGTGGCCCGGTCCGGGGCGACCTCGCTGACACGGCATGGTCACATCCCAGAGACTCCAAAATCCCTTAATTAAGGAATATTCCTTAAATTATAGTAGGATCCCTGATACGATTTAAGGAATATTCCGTAATTAAGTGATATTGGAGTCTCTGGGATGTTAGCAACCTTGTCCATCCACTGAATAAGTCGGTATCCTGAGTCTGCTGACCAGCTACGAATTCGGATCCACGACCACAACTACCAAGATGGGAAGTGACTCCGAAAGACTAGACTCGACTCCACAACATTCAATGCTTCATGCATTCGCTACAGCTGTGCGAGGAATCTAGAGCATCTTGAAGCCTAGCTGGGACGCAGGCAATTGTAACATCTGTCCGGGTGCGGACGAGACTGGCCACCCGGAGTCCTCATTTGAGGGGAATACTTTGTCCAGGACGTCTGAGCAACCGCAGGCTGAGACAGAAGCGATGGAAAGTGCCGTGATGCACGAAGCTGCAGTCTCGAATGCGACGTAAGTCTGCCTCAGGTGCTCCGCCATGCATGACTGAAGCTACTGAGGCCAGCAATATCCAATGCCAGCCTGCCTCCGGCAGCGTCTGCAACTCTTGGAGGGTGCTTTGGGTTGTTGCCCCTGCCGCTGCGGCAGTGCCTGGAGACATCAAGAACCTGTTGTCCTCTCACATCAAGCGGCTCAGCCCCGACAAATCTTTCTGCCTCCACCGGCCGCTTTGACGAGGCCGGAGGTCTTTGCAGGTCGAGAGAGCATGCGAGAGGCCAGGATGTCTGTCTTCGGGAACGTGATTAATAGGTCTGGAACGTGTCTACTATCCGGGATACATCCCTTCAGCCTCGACTGTTACGGAGGGCGCCTCCACACGTAGCTCTGCAGCGACCTCTGCACCGATAGAAAGCGGCACCAGGAGCAAACCGGCCAGCAGCGCCAGCCTGGTGAAGCAAAACAGCCAGACATACCTGAAACCCCCGCATACCTCCATATTTCTAAAACAGATCTCGACATCGACAGTTAAACGGGAGAGGATGCGGTTTAGGGTTTAGGGTTTAACCCTAAACCCTAAACCCTAAACCAGAGTTTGGAAAGCCCCCTTTACTTCACCCGCCGGGCCATCACCGAGCCAAGTTGCCATGGTAGGACCGCCCAAGAAGGAAGGGCATGCCTCTCTCTCCAAGAGCCAGAGCTTCACAGGATGGTATGGCATATCATATTTTCGTATTTTATATGGTATTATAGTTTATAGTCTATTATAATATACTATATTGTATGATATCTATCTTTTTATGGGTCAACTACGTCGCACTCGCCTCTTCTTCTCTGGCTCCTCGACCTCCTCTGGGCCATCGGTCTCTGGCGGTTTGGGAACCTGCCATTTCGCAAACACTCCCGAACCCAAAGACTCCAATATCCCTTAATTCAGAAAAACAAAGGTATCCTGCTATAATTTAAGGTATATTCCCTAGTTAAGGGATATTGGAGTCTCCCGAAGCCCCAAGCATCAAACCCATGGCGTGGCCAGCATCCGCCTCGAAGGCATCGGACTCAGTTGGCTCCATGAAACCTACCTACGCTGAATCAAACGTTTGCTTTGCTTTGGAGGAGTAGCTGGGGCTTTGACACAGAAGGATGTCGTGTTATGTGCACAACCAGCGCTGATATCAACTGCCATCTAGATGCCTTTCGCATGCGCGGCACCTTGTCATGCATGTCGCATACCGTGAGTTGTCATCACAAATATCTGAACACCAGCCTTCAGCCAATCAAGAACGCATCGAGGAGAATTCATATGGCATTGCGACTGCTTCAGAAGCCTTTCTGGACCTGACTTGCAACTACGTCTGACTCTGTCAATCGCATCAGGCACTGCTGACAGGGAGTACTGAAAGCATCCGTGCATATCCGTGCTCAAGACTCATCACATGCACAGATTTTCGACTTCGAGCAGAAGCAACCTCGTCATTGTACATTGCCACTATTTTTGTGGCTCGCAAAGCATGCAGTCCAGGCCGTGAAATACACTAAACTAGACCCGGCGGTCTTCTACCAACTTTAACAATACGTCTTGTGGGACATCAACTGCAGACCTATGCAGGTGCGTGCTTGTCAGTGCAACGACCCAACCTAATTGCCTAGTTGTTGTGGCAATGACTCGTTGATGCTAGCCGGTCGCGCTTAAAGAATGCTCCTTTTCCGTGAGAGCTCACGGATCGTGACGGTGCTTCCTCAGAAGCATCAGTGGCGGTGGCGCCTTCGGCGACTTCGCGCCCCGGCGTGGACCTGCCGAGCAGTCTCTTTCGCAGCTGCCGAGGTATTCCAAGAAAGCCCAAACACGGAGAAGGAACAGGAAACAACCGTCGAAATTGAACGTCGCCAACCAAATGCTCGGCTGTGGCCCAGAAGCTTGCAGCGGATCTTGCACCAGCATGTCATGTCAGGGATTATTGTACCGAGGGGCCTCGTCAACCCGCATCATCGCGCTTCCTCACGATATCAAAAACACAAGCAGCTTCACAGAGTACTGAAGTCAACATCGCTTGGAACAGGCACCAGAGGTGCTTGTGCTCATGCCAGATGCCGATAGGCGACCACCTGACCTCACGACTGAGGGTCCCGCCGTGAGCTTCACTTCTGGGCTGTGAGGGTCGGACTCCTTCCGGAACTCGCGGCATGGAGACTTTTAAGCAAGGGTTACTAAAGAGTACTACCAGGGTTCTGTAAGGGATTACTATAAGGGGTTACTATAAGTGCACTACAAGGTTACTATAAGTGCACTACAAGGGGTTACTATGAAGGACAATTACAAGGGTGCTAAAGGGGTGCTGTAAGGGGTTCTATACGCAGCTCTTTTGGCACCAAACTCTTAAGCAGTCTTTGAACCTTGAGGCTTGGCTGGTGGCGCCTTGCTGTTCATGCCGCCTCCGACATTGTAGTCCTCGGAGCCAAATTGGACGAGGAAATCAAATGAAATTCGCAGCTGCTTGGACCCCTGCAAGTAGGGCTGAGCGGATCCACTAAGCTGGGCGCGGGAGAGAACTTCGTGTTGGAGGGACTGAAGCAAGAGAACACGTTCTCAGTGTTGCAGCCTCGGGCAAGGTCTTAAGCATGAGCTTGCAAGTGGCCGCAAGCTGTACAAGCAATAAAACAAATTCCTCATTGCCGAACTCCTCACCATAAACATCAACTCATGGAAAATCATGCTGGGTTTCGCAAGTCATGTAATCTACACTGCTTCAAGAGCA
Source organism: Symbiodinium sp. clade A Y106 (assembly GCA_003297005.1). Classification (NCBI taxonomy): domain Eukaryota; class Dinophyceae; order Suessiales; family Symbiodiniaceae; genus Symbiodinium; species Symbiodinium sp. clade A. Next base: position 46,475 of record BGNK01002418.1, read on the forward strand.
GCTCATGAAGCTGTTGGTTACAACACGCAAGCGAGTGGAGAAACGCGAGTCGCTCGAATGGTGTCACGGTGCCTGTGCCAGATATACAACCATCCACTCTGCACAGAGGCCATCAAAGCAGAACCAAACCAAACCCCAAGTCCCGCACAGGTTTCAGCACCGGTTCGCACTGTGTACCTGCCGACCGGCACGGCCTCTGTTGACACGCTCTGCAAGCAATTCTGAGATGCGTCCATGAGTCCATCATCCACCCGTGCATCTATTGATCGTTTCGTCCATGAACACTTCCGTCCTTCCTTCAACCCATCCAGCCATCCCACAGACAGACATACAGACAGCCAGCCAGGCAGGCAGACAGACAGACATACATGCAGTGTCATGCTTGCATCTTGTCTTCAGAGGGCTCACTGGTTCTGGGTCAGTGTCGCGCAGCTTTTGAAACACCTCAGTGCGCACCGAAAGTATCTGCAAACACTTCTGGTGCTCTGCTTGCCCTCAAACTTGCCCTATAAGCCATGGACTTGCCCAAGTAGAGCTCTTCATTCTTCAGGCATGCACCCTTCTTGTGTGGGCCTTGGAATCGTGGAAGCTACGAGAATTGAGAAGGATCCTCCGTTTGCCTTGAGGTTCAGACAGCCACCCCCTGCCTCATCGCCAGCGACATCGTAGCCCTGGCATGGCACGGGGAAGCCCTCTGTCCTGAGAGCTCGTGAGTGCGAAAGTCTGGCGCATCACACCCATCAGTGCCACCGAATGCTGTCCTTATAGTAAGGATCCTACTATTTAGGGTACTAAAATGGGTCCCCTACTTTCGGAGTCTGAGGTTGCAGCTGTCCCTTCATCATGCCCATGAAGCCCTCGCTCTTGGAACATTCGAAGGCACCTGGATGAGCTTATGAGTTGCAGCTCCCGAGTTCTTAGTAGCTGTGCTGCACTTTTCTCGGTGGAGGAAGTATCCGGTAAAGAGGTGCACTGCGGCCTGATCAGGGCCAAAACTTACATCTCAGATCGGTGCTGATGCGCTTCGGCATCTCGCCATTTGTCAAGATGGCGCACCTCACCGCAGTCACTAGACTCGCCACCCTCACGGCCCCCGTCCCAGCATGGACCGTGATGATTGAAATGCACATTTGCGACGCCAAACAATAGTGGAGCACGACACGACAAAAGCCTGCAGGAGTTGATGTAACACAGCTTACATCTGCTGCCCTCGCATCCAAAGAAGTAAAGCAACTGCCTTTAGGGTGTCTGCTCCGTGCAAGGAAGTGAGTGCAAACTCCGACTTGGGGATCCAGCTTCTTATAGCACATGTCATTCAGCTCCTCCTCATCATCCGAGCATTCCTGGACACCGAAACAAAACCGAAACATGCTTGGAGCACAAGCACACCTTCGTTGCTGGGTGATGGGCATTGCCATCTGCGAGGTTCTCTTTCGGAGCCAGTGGATTGTTAGTCGACTGTGCACCTCAGCCATCATCGCTAGCAGACTTTGCGAGATCCAACCGAGGTCACTCGTCCGCACTGTCTCCGGAAAGATTTTAGGGATGTCCTGAAATGACAGTGGCGATGGAGACACAGGGACTGAAGGAGGGGGCTCAAGGATTGCTAGGACTGCTAGGAGGCTTGGCAGCGTAGGAAGGCCAGTTAATTCCAGAATCGGCAGGCTTGTAGACTTCGACCATGAGGCTGTAGTGAAATGCGGCCAACACGACCACAAGCCTTCCGATTACCATTATGCGCGGTGTTGGGGCATGATATGCAGTGGCTTCAACGCATTCCCGGAAGACTCCAATTCAAGGCAACAGCAGCTGAGCGGATCTTGGGATCATGATGTTTCACGGATCTCTGGGGACTGGACTGACCACTTTGGAAACCCCGGTGCCGCCCCTTGGGGTCGCAGGTCGCAAACTTCTGAGGCGGCTTACGAGTGCAAACCACTGCAAACCAGGAAAAGCAACGTAGGCATGAAAGGGCATGAGCACGCCGAGGCTCGTGAGCTGGTTCACTGAGTCAATCTGCTTGTTGATCACCGCGTGCCTGGGCTGCGACGGAAAAGACGTGGCTTGAGTCTGCGGTACGGGCAGCAGTCGATTTCCACATTAAGTGAACGCTGGGCCGACGGAGAGTCTCTTGGGGCTGCTGCTCCGGTTTGGCTCCCACTTCCGGCACGGCTGGGACCGCAGGTACTGGCACAGCCGGCACCGCTGGCGCTGCCACTGCAGGTGCAGCTGGCGCTGCAGCCGGCGCTGCGGCCGGTGCAGCCTCAAGCCTCGGAGCAAGGACACTTGGACTCCGCAGAGTGCTCCGGGCGCCCGGGGCGAACGCTGCGATCCCCAGGCTCCATTGCCGTAGATCCCTGCCTTGACCTGCAGATGTAACGGCTCTGTCGCCACAAAAACTAAATTCAATATTTTGAAGTGCCCATTGTACTCAATGCAAGCTTCCGGTTCGACAGGTACTTTGCACCGCAGCGCCCCGAACTCCGAGATTTCGCAGCTCCGGTCCACAAAAACGAAAGACACGGCCGAGAATGGTAGGCACCTCAAACTCGAGCACTGCTGCAACGCAGTTCCTCCCAAAAAAACGCCCAGTTCAACCGGACCCCTTGGCTCACCAGAACTGTGCCTGCGTGTTCTTGACAGTCGCCTGCGCGGCCTCCAGAGGAACAACTCATCAGTACAAGTTTCGGAGACGGCTGCATTGATCGGCGCGCCTGGTTCCCTGAGAGGTGAAGGCATCCAATGCCGATGACTGCGAAGACCTCAGGCGGAGGCTGGGAGCAGACCCGCGTGATCCAGGGCCGGTCGCCCTTGCGTTTGGTTGTGTGCTGCATGCATTGCAGCCTGGAAGACCCTGAAACCCAGAATCCAACGATTCCTCTCAATACGTGCAAGGGCGGCTAGGCATGTCCGGGGTAATCAAGCTCAGCTGGACAACCCGATATGGTCAAGTATTCGTTGCACGATCAACACTTCATTGTGCAGTCCAGTACTAGCCGCTGCCTGGCGCAAACGGACTGATTCTTCTGATTGGGATACTTTCAGAAACGCGCAGCCTTCTGAGTGGGCGCCGGACAGCGACTGCAAGCAAGCCATGCCGGACTGCACGGCAAACCTGGTGAATCATAGGCAACCTCGACAAGTAGCCTCTTGCTGCCACGTGACATGTTCGAATCCTACGTGGCTTAGTTCGACCACTGCTTACTTCAAGCCTAGCAACATCAGGAACTTTTTCTGTTCGGCTTACAATCACTTCACAATTCACGCCGGCCTGTATTTGCTGATTCTCCCTGTCCGAGTGACTGAAGTCAGCCGACTCAGGGTCCTGCATGCTGCGCCAAGTACGACTGCCAAGTGCCAGCACTTGCGGCTGATAAGATTCGGAAAGACGCATCAACTTCACGGCACTTGCGCACTGCGACTCACATCCACGGAATCGCAGCGCTCCTCGCCCACAAGATGCTCCTGCTCGTTCATCGGCTGCAAGGCATACATTGTACGTGACACGCGCACCTGGCAGGTTGGAGCGAGAGAGGAGCCCGTGTTATCGAAGCTCGTCCGAAACCAGCTTAACTTGGGGGCGATGGACTGGAGCGAAGGCTCGGTCAGGCACTGGGGAAGGGCTCATCAACAGGCAGATTTCTACTCTCGTCGCTGATGTGGGTAGAAACGTAATCTTATGTATGCTTATGCATAGAATCGTCGGCATCCTTGCGTGTAACTTCATAAACACATACCGCCATGCCGCACAAGGTCCAAACACAGTCTAGACTCATTAAGTTTAAGCTTAAACCTGTCGACCCTTCAACCCCTGAGCCCGAACCCTCCCCAGCTTCTGCCCAGAGCCCGAAGCCTGAGTACGAAAACGCTCAAAAGAACACTCAAAAGTCTTCCCAGACCCTCAACAGGTACACGCCCACCCACAGACATGCAACAAAAGGAATCCCGGCTGTGCCGAATCCCTCCCCCAGATGCAGTCCAGCTCAAAAAACTACATGCATTGGCCATGACGTCGGGGTTCCCCCACACCCCTTGTTGCAAGCTATGGCTGGATAAGGTAAGACACTCAGCTAGCCCCGGCTTTCGTTATCTAAGTCGAGCTCCCCACCTTTGCGTCCAGCCAGAAAAAAATGCGCAAAGCTCTGCTATGCTCTTGGGCCAGACTGTGGGCGCTGCTGAATGCTGCACACTGCACACGTCTCCATTGCATCTCACGAATGGGGGCAGTACAAGTTCCGCTTTTGCAGGCTGCACCGCTGCATCGCATGGACAGGAGGAGATTTAGTAAGACTCATGGCACACCACTAGAGGCACATCAGCAAGACCTGGTCAGTTCTGTCAGTCTTCAGTACTACAGTAGTTCCCAGTACTAGATACTCTGATTCTAATAAGAACCCACACTGATGGCTTGCGTCAGAACCTCTCAGCTCAGCAAATCACCTGACACGTTGACAAGATCGACAACTGGAGCAAGAGAGCCATGCCACTTGGACCGTTCACTTCACAGTGCCGACAAATGAAACACACCAGATGTATGCAAGCGGAGAACGATGGGTCGAGTTCCCTCTAGGCGCCTTCGCTTGTGCCAGGCACCTCCCCGTGGTCCGATCGGAACACCAGCCTAGCTCTCGCAGGGAAAGCGCTCAACTAGTCCTCTAGAGGACCACTTCAGAAGCAGCAGCTTTAACAGCTTTAAGCAAGGCTTTCACACCGAGAGGTCACAAGGCCGTGAGGCTATGGGAGGCTATGGGAATGCCGGCTGCCGGGCGGCGTAAGGGTAGCGTCGCCCCAGGCTGCGGCCTGGTTGATACCTTAGCAGAGCTTAGCAGAGAATCCGAGACCGAGCCCTGCATAGCCCTGTGCTGTTTCCTGCTAACCGGCGCTTCACTCCCGCTCTGGCTCTGGTCATGCCTACGGCGCTACGGTCTTGTCTGGGCCAAGCATCTTTGGACGCATGCCCCAGCCACCGTAGTACCTGAGATGCAATAGAAGGGTGTCTGCACTCCACTTGTCACCTGAACTGAACAGCACCCCGCACTCCCTCACACGTTCGCGGAAAAGTGCAGACATGCCACCATAAAGGTTGAGGCAGCTCTTTGTCTCGGAACCGCGGTCCTGATTGTCAAGGAATGTTCGATGCATAGAAACCCAGTTACAGTGACAGAATGAGGAGAGACTGCTCCAAAAGCCGGCAAACTATCGTTCCGAGCATCGTAGAGGATCCCAAGATATGCGGGGCCGTGCCACTTTTCGCCGGGAGCTTTTGCGGACCTGGCAGGGCATGTCGCCGTCACAAGTCTCTGCACCATCTACCAAAATCCAGCAAGACACCCGCACGATGGACTCTCCCTTCGTGAGCAGCGGAGAACCTGGGCTTACGGACAGACGGTGGCAGAAGCGCTGTGAAAGAACAAAGACTTCCAGCATGAGCTGCTCAAGCCGAGTCGCTTTCAGAAGGTTTCTTGCGCACTGTGTCCGGCTCCTCCGCTTCCTCGCTATCCTCCACCTCCTCTACTGAGGAGGGCAATGATGGCAAGCCCGGGAGGCCGGGAAGGCCTTCATCCAACATCTTCGGCTTCGCCGAAGCTGCTTGGGAGCCTGGAAGCTGTGGCAAAGCTACGCCCTCCAGGGGATCCTCCGTGCGGAAGTATCTGCGCTTTTTGGCGTAGGCTAGAGGGCGAGCATACAACGAATGCCACTTGCCACCGCCAGATTCCACAAAGTAGGCAAGAGCGTCGTTCAACGCCGGCTCGTCTTCCAGCCCATGTTCGCGACAGTAGTCGTAGAGGGTGACGAGCTGTGCCGTTGTGGGCCGCCGCTCGGATCTGACGTTGGGTCGATGAACACCTCGCAAGCACCACTGAGTCAGGGCCCGTAGGTAGTCTGCATGAAGGTGGCCGCGAGCTTGAAGAAAAAGCAGCGTGTGAAAGGGGTCCACCATCTGGTCAACCTCCTGCAGACAGATGCTGTGTTCAAACTACGGCTGCGTTCTAATCCGCGGGGGTGTCTGCTCACAGTCGCGGGAGTCTTCAGATAAACAACTGAAGCTTCATTCAGCTATCGTCAGCCCGGCTAGGTGCACGGTGTATGTGTGACTTCTAGCGATGTTCGCAAAGGGCAAGGACGACTCGTGGATTGGCTCATGAATTCACGTCGCTAACATCCACATCCGGTCCTATGAAGTACATAATCTTGAACCCCGGGGCTTGCAACCCTGGAAATGTTAGGTGCAGGCACAGCGCTCAAGGTTCAACGCGTTGAACGTTCAGGCTCAACAGGCAGGGTGTCTACAGTCTACGACCTGTAGAGAGTTCATGATCTCCGTGTGTGATGTGGGAGCCATGTCAACGCCAACGGAGTGGGATTCGAGACGGGGTGTGGGGACAAGGAGCCGAGTGTGTGTTATAATTCTGTCTCCGCCGGAAAAAGAGGCCAGAGCCCCAGCCTAAACCATAAACCCTGAACCCTAAACCCTAAACCCTGAACCCTGAGCCCTAAGCCCTAAACCCCAAACCCTGAACCCTAAACTCGACGCTCCCTGCACCTCCGCAGTGCGGAACTGGGTGACTCGATGGAGAAACTCCGCCAGACAGAGCTCCTGATGGGGGCCCCGAGGCTCTTGCATCAATAGTACTAGTAAAAGTAGAGGAGGCGCTGTGACCATGACAGGACACAGCTGTTCCCACCTTGACAGGATTTATGCCTACCACGACAAGGAGAGCATGCGATTTACATTGATAAGACTGCAGTTCTGCAGTGTGACAGGAAGCCAGACCAGCACTTGACAAGGACTGAAGAAGCTTACATTGACAACGCTGCAGGTCTGCACTGTGATAGGAAACCAGACCAGGACTTGACAAGGACTGCACTGTGACAGGAAACCAGACCAGCACTTGACAAGGACTAAAGAAACGACCACAATTTGACAGAGACAGCTTTCAGTCGCAGCAATAGCAATAGTAATACGAATAATAGTAATAGTATTAGTAACAGTCATAATAATACTCCGAGCATCGGGTTCCCGCTGCTTCTTGAGGGTACGCATAATAATAGTAATAGTACTAGTAATAGTAATATTAATAGCAATAGTAACAGTATGAGTAATAGTCAGAATAACAGCAGGAGCATCGGGTACCGCCAATACCGAGCGAGAATCCTCTTTTTGGAGGTTTAGCTGCCGAAAACCTGAAAAAGACGATTCCCGCCCCTTCTGCGGTGGCAAGTAGGAGGAGGAGTAATAGTTAACAGTAATAGTAACAGTAATAGTAATAATAGTATCTTAAACATGGGATTCCCGGAATGGAGCATCGAGAATCAGCTCCCAATGCACACCAATGTACGTGACAAGACCCCTTGTCACGAAATTATCTTGTCGCTGTAAGGAAACCCTTGTCATCGTTATAAGAATCTAGTCGCGGTAACTGCACCTTGTGAGTAAAAGTAATAGCAATGGTACTTGTAATGGTAATAGTACTGGTAATAGTAATGGTAATAGTAATTTTTAATGGTAATAGTCATAGTAATAGTAATCACTTGAAGAAGATGCTCAGGAAAGCACTCCCAGCGGTGCCCTTCGCTGGCCTCAAAGGGCCGCCAGGAGTACTCCAGCTGCGGGAAAGCCTGCTCCAAATAGAAGCTGCAAGGCTCGTCTCCAGCTGCAAACAAAAGTGCATGGGCAGCCTGGACATTGTCCAAAAGCTCCTGCACGTTGATGGTATCCACCTTCACAGATGAGTTCATGGTCCCTTTCTGCGAATCTTCAAGCCAATCTACAAATCCCACGGAGAATGCCGAAATACTAGGCCGCCCTCTGAACTCCGGCGAAGCACTTTCAGGTTGTCGACATGTTTAGAACCCTGTGCAAGCCCGGCAAGCCGTACAGGCCTCGAAGCGCGCACGCGAATCGAGCACAGTCATTAGCTCCTCCGGGCCTGCAGTAATTCTCCGCTTAAGTACAACGTACTGGCACGTACCATAGCAAATGCTGGTGCAGCCCATCACTGAGTCTCTCCCTCGACGCCCGGCGCCCAAATTCCGATAACATGATTCGCTCAACATGAACATTCAAAAAAACAAACAGGTCCCCGGCAGACTTGCATGGTCCCCAGTGCGCCAGCAGTGGCACAAAGGTACCGGAGCCTCCACATCAAGAGAAACAGTCACTGCCGAACATGTCCTTCGAACCTTCGTGTGTTGCAAGCAGTATCACGGAGCACGCCTTTTACGAGCAAAGGGCCTCTTGCGTAGCAAGACCCTGGTGCTGGCCTGAACTCCTTGATCTCGCTCTGCACGGCACGGATGAGCTGAGCAACAACCTCGAAGTCCAAAACATCACGGTTTGGCCCTTTCGGGTGGATGCGGGCGACTCAACCCGCTTCACAACTTGGAGGTTCATGGGTTATAAGAGGGGTTATAAGTCCGCTAAAATGGGTTATAACTACAGTTATCCTGTTTATAATATAACTAACCATGAACCTCCAAGAACACGCAGAAAGCTGGGGCCCTGGGCTGTTGGGTTCCCCAGGCCGTAGCGAGCCAAGGCTTGCAGAGTGAGAGTGAGCTCCTCTGCATACATGGACCTCCCAAGAAGCGTCTACAAGGGTTACTATAAGGGCTACTAAAACGGTTACTAGAAGGGATCTATAAGGATTACTATAAGGGATCTATAAGGGTTACTATACGGGAGCTATAAGGGTACTATAGTATACGGCCCGTGGCCCACTTTCACTCTGCACTTAAGCCGAGGTGAAGACCGAGCAAGCCGCACGATGGCATGCAGCAGCTCCACGTAGAGCCCTGCCGGACGGAGGTCAGCGGCCTGTCAGAAAACCAGACAGAAAGCACAGCTCGGGCATGTCCGAGTTTTCAGCCACTGCTTCGAGAGGTGCGGGCGACACGTTCCTGAGGAACAATCTGAAAAGTTCATCATGGTCGTAGTATGGTGCCAGTCCAGGTTAGCTGTTCATTCTAGGATGCAAAAAGCCCTTCCGGGCACGTTTCTAAATCGCTGCATATTGTCCGTTCGGCGCGCCTTTGTGCCTTTTGCAAGCGACCCCTTCCACAAGAGCGAACAGGCTCCGACGTAGTATGCCGCGGCTTATCTTTTGTTTCTTCCACGTCATTCCGCGCCCGTCCCCGGAGCAACCCTCTGCGTCCTCCCGCGCGCACAGCCCCAGAGAGATTTCCGGGTCGAATGGAAGGTGTGGGTTCCAGCTATAGTCTTCCGTCAAGGGACGGGAAGAAAAAAGACGCTACAGGTGACAGGAGCGACAAAGGGCAGCCTCGTACACAGCGAGCACATCGAGGATGTGCTTCGGAGCCATCTTCGAGGTTTTGTCCTCTGACATGGTCGTCTTGCGACAGTGAAAAGACATGTACAGGCTTTACTAGCAGCTAACACGAAAGAGTCCTCCCACTGAGCCCCTTGCCGTCAAAACATCAGCCAGGTGCATGAACAACTCAGGGTTCGTCACCTGAAAGTTCCAAGCAGATGCAAGCAGATGAAGTACATCTCGCAACATCTGCATGACAGTGTGGGATGCGCATCTCCAAGCTCCAAAGGCAGTTCGCTTCACTTGAGCCGGGTCCCAAGCCCCTGCGGCCGTGAAGGCTTGAAGAATGTGCACCTGTCTGCAGACTTTACGGCTCGATTCGCTCGGAATCATCACTCCAGGCTCGAAGCAAAACTTCACTGAGCTCGGGACTGCATCCCAGTAGTTTACTCGAGAACCCACCTCCTTGTGAGGACAGTGGGTGTCGCAAGCAATCCATAGAAGCTTGTGGCCGTCTAGCGAGACAATCGTCCCTTCAAAACCGAAACCTCGTTCTCACAGGCTCTGTGCTAGGAAACACTTACATACACGGTCGGCACTGTTTCGGCCAGGTTGTCCTCAGACTGCTTCCCGGTGGGAGTGCGACATTCCCACAGCTGGACTCTACCCTAAGACCCCAAGCGGTCATCGAACATTGCCTGGCAGCGAAGGGCGAGAGCCGCCCAGAGGGCGGGCGAGGCACCGGCGGAGACTGCGGCCTGCGGCAGGCCAGTGCTTACGAGATGAGATGCTTGTGATTTCAAGACTCAGCATGCTATCACTGAAGCCTTCCTATTTCCATGTTGTGTCCGTTCTCATTGATCTGCTTCGTTGCTCGTGAGCGAACTTTCTTTGCAGATCTTGTGTCCCGGACGACGAGGAGCATGACTTTTCCTGATTCGCGTAAACCCCGTTGAAGGCGGCGAAGGCAGCAGCCTCACCCCCTGACGTTTATGTCACTTCGTGCGGCGAGCTGCGTCAAGGACAGCAAATTCTGGCGACGACAAGGACCAAGTGCAACACAACACGAAACTACGCATGCTGAAGAAAACGAAGAAGCCGGTCGCCGACTTGGGTATGACAGCGGCTTGCAAAACGGTAACACAGAGTTGACTGCGCAGCCAAAGTCGCAAGAGCCCAAAGCCAAAGATTGTGGCTATGCATGCATGCTTACATGCATGTATGTATGTTCTTTTATACATATGTACTGTATGTACGTATGTACATATGAAATACGTAGGTACGTACGTACCCAGGCATGTGTGAATATGTACATACAGAGAAAAGGAGAGAAGGACAGAGGGGAGAGAGAGAGAGAGAGATGTACCTCCAAACATGCACACATGCATGCTGGTGTCCAACTTACTCCATCATGTTGAAAAGACTTACTCACTGTGCTACGTTCATCGCATGTTCTAGACTCTATAGAGACCGATAGCCACCTCTGCGAGCCGACGGAGCTCCGCGGAATTCATCTGCGGCACCTCGGCAGTCGCTCTTGGCCGCGCTGGGAGCTACGTTTCATCCAGCTCCAGGCAGGCGCCCTCTTAGGAAGGACTTCCGAAGTGGGATCACTACAATAAGGTCGCCCCACATCAAAGTCTTGCCTTCCGTATGCCCTGCTGGGCAGCTGGCCCGAGCGACATCGGCCGCACCCAGATTCCGCAGTGCACGGCTGTGTTCGGCTCCATCTGCCAGGGGTAGTCCGAAGAAGTTCTCTACGAAATGAACGAGAGCTGTTGTCAGGAAGCTAGCAGGTGTTCCCAGTCCAGGCAGACAACGCAACGTCTGGACTGCGGGGCCTCAGATGAGATCCAATAAAAATTGTGCAGCACCCGAAGACATGCACTCATGCTCACACCGGTGATCTTAGGACAGCCCCGACAGCACCGTTTGGGATCCCCATGCCTCTGACTTTAGAGGCACTCTTGGGCTTCCTACAAAACAAGCACCCCTTCATGCCTGGCTCATATCCAGGGAGAGGTAGCCCGACCTGCCAGGAGAGTTCAAGGAGCAGAAGTCAGATGATGCAGACCCTGCGCAGAGCAATTATCAGATCTGAGGCAAACAAACCGACTCAAGACCAAGAAAGACAATAGGCTACGAGCATAACATACACCTTCGCTGAAGAATACCTAGCTGGTCAAGAAATGTCCAGTGCAGTACGACGACCTCAAAGACATCTTGGACATAGTCCAGCCAAGGGCATGGCAAAAGAACTGAGAGCTCACATTCTGCGTCTGCTGACAACCATAAGGTCGCTCGAGGACGAGAGGCTGTCTGGCTGGGCGCAGCTGCAACTTCAGATGCTACCTGGCAGGTGACTCTGAACTCGCTAATGTAGGGGCCTTAATCATTAGAATAGGGTTTTGGGGACCAGTGTACTATAATTCTAATAAGAACCCCCCCAAAAAAAAATAGCATTGGTACTTATTTAAGCCCCTATAGTACATCAAATGGCCGCGATGAGATCAACAGATTCTGCCCACAGGAGACTGATGCTTTGGAATCGAAGGGCTGGGAAACAACCTGAGCTGTCTTGACCTCTTGGCTGTAAACAGGAAGAGCCCGACACGTCGCAAGGGCACCGGACATCGCTGCAGCGCACGACACCTGAGCCAAAGCACTTCTCAAAGAAGACTCAAGCTCTCATCTCAGGATTGACAATATGCAACCAAATTGTCTGCACTGCTGTCACCGTCTGCTCCATCACAGAGAACATGCAGGATAGACAAAGCAAAGCAAACAGCACGTGATAGCACGTGAACGAACACTGGGCTCAGCCCTTGTTTCCAACTCGCTGGGGGCCCTGCAACGGCCGAAGCTGCCCGATACGCAGAATCATTGAGGGAAGCGGCTCAACATTGTTGAAGCCATGAATCGTCAAATGACCCTCTGCTGGGGCGTGGGGGAAATACTTGAATAGTTGGGCGGTTCTCTAGCCCTGCCTTCCGGCTACAGTCTACAGAGTGTCTCCAGTGTTAGATGAAGAGAAGAAATATGAAGAGAGTGAGCAAGATGGTCTTTTCTCGGCACAGGTCATATAAACAAGGCAGGTAACTAGACTTGGATACGTTCCAGGTTTCATGCTGGCAACGAGGCCGCTGTTAGACGCTGTCCTTGGCAACACTGGAACAGGATGCCCTGAGGATGGCTGCAGCACGCATAGGCATTCCACTCCGGACGGCCAAAGACGGCGAACATCTCTGTATCCTGCTTCCTGCATTGCACTTTTCTTTCGCAATTTGACATAGTCTCAGTGAATCAAAGCCCAGTTCAAACGTCCGCACGAAAAACCTGAGCAGGGCAGTCGTGCAGGAGCAGTGCAGTAACAAAAAGACGGTGTCCGCCAGCACTCGCAGCATTCACTTGTGTCTGCATCTTTATGACGCTGACCCAGCCCTTCAAGGGTGCAAAGTTCCGGGCTTGGACCGTGCGCGATATCCACCAGACCGTGGAGGCTGCCTGGGGCATCTTATGGCATATGGTTTATGCCTATGCAACCTGCTCTTCGCAGTCAGGACATGACTCTACGTCACTGCAAAGCAGCATGGCATTGCGACATCAACTTCCAGTGGCCCTGGTGGTCCTGGAACCCGGAAAACAGCACACATCGCTCGACCTGAGCCTGCTGCCACATCTCCGACCCTGATGCTTGCATCACTTATGTCATAGTACGTCGGACTAATTGCACGATGCTGCCTGGGCAGCTGCGCTGGCTTCTGCATCAGCCACCAAGCCTCAGTGGAGTTTTGGATGAGGCAGGGAATCCACTCGGCAGAGGGTCCTGTCATGGCTCGGAAACAGATACCGTAACCCTATCCAACCTCCAACTGGAAGTGATCGATGGCTCAGGTTGGCACCGAACTGAGACAGGAGGGATCTCACTTCCTGCTATTCCAGGTCTTCAAAAACTCAACGAAGTTTGAGGGCCTTAATGTTCCTCCAAAAACTTTCGTAGCTGCCCTAAATCCCACAAACCTCCAAGTCAAGCGATGCACCCACCACGAAAGATCGCAAAGCTGAGCCGCGCAGGGGCGCCTCGGGACTGCGGCAGCTCACGTGGCCTTCGCCGCCAACGTCGCAAACGGACCAGCTCAGCACCAGGCCCTGGAGCCGCACGAAGCCAAAGGGCATCCCATAAAAGGAAAGCGCAAATAGAACCCTATAGTACCCTCAAAGGGAACCCTCAAAGGGAACCCTCTTATAGAACCCTACAGAACCTCTACATGAAGCATGGGGTGGAGCTCGTGGACTGGACTTCGCCGCACTTGCAGCATCCCTTTTTTCACCGGACACTCGCACATCAGGGAGTCAAGTAGCCAGTGAAAGCACGGAGCCACGGAGCCGCGGATTCGACGCCCCCACATGGGTACTAAAACTTCAGAGCCGTTGGTTACAGAATGCGTTCCGGCCGGAACTGTATCTCGTGGGGCTTCGACCTGCGATTGTCCGTGGGAAAATGAGGAGTAAGGAGGCTGAAACAGGACTGCGTATCTGCATTCCTGGCAGGAGCACCACCAACAAACTGGCGATGGCTTAACGGGACATGGGCCAGCGACTTCCTTCACTCGGCCGGGGGGCCGACTCTAAATTTCCCAAAAAGACTTCAATTCATCAGAAAGCTTAGGGACAAGACCGGCCTTGAGCAAGGGCAGCCGTCAAGCTGAATTGCGACAGCATAGTTGTAGTCCGACAAGCCGGCTACGCTCAAAAACTCGGTTGCTCGAGTCGCGTGAAACATCGTGAAACATAAGATCCATAAGCCCTCGACCTCTCAGATTAACCCCTGCTGAGTCTACATCTGAAGTTACAAGTACCTGGGCACAATCTTCAAGTGTCACGAAAACTGGTCGGATCGAATCTCGCGTTCCGATTCTTGCTGAGGTGTATGGTCAGACTTCCCTGCCATAGGCATGTCGATCGTACTCCTCACCACTGTGGATTTGCATGGAAGAGGTTCTGGAGCATGGTGGCTCGTCTGCCTGCACTTAGGGCCGACAGACCTCCCTCGGACGAATCTTGAGGATTTGGCATTGGCCTTGGCCTCCCGGCCGGCAGAGGAGTGCCACCCACATACGGTATCGTCGACAACATTGAGATGCTCCCATTGAGACCGACCGGCAGATCGTTCTCAACCTCCTCGGCGATCGGAGCAAGAGGCCGGATGGGCGGAAGACTCACGGCCCTGCCCTCGTTCGGATCGCTGAGAAACAGAATAATCTCGGGTCGTTCTTGAAAGCATACCCCGTGCTCTCGAAAATCCGCTGGTATGGGCGGTGTAGGGCTTGTGGACTCGAGAACAGATGGACTGGATTTGGAGCGTTTTCTGCCCTGCTCCTGTTGCGGCAAGGCCGCTGCAGCCGGTGTCATCACCACGTGCCTGCGAGCCGGTCTGTTACAAGGAGGTGGGGTCAGAGGCTTCTTTGGCACAGAGGACGACATGGAAGCTGGGAAGTTGGGAACGAGTGCAAGATCTCTCTACGTGAAGGTGCAAAGCGTAGCTGCTGCACCCGCGCACAATTTTCGCAGGTCTCAGACTTCAGGCCGCCTAGAGAGGTGTCATATGTCAGCATGCTTACACAACTGCAAACGGAGACGCTTCTCCTGCAGTGCCCATTCTTGCATACAAACCCTCACCAGTAGCATCACTCGCGACTTTGTGCATGCAACGTCGCATGTCGATCTGTTGTAGGAGCGCGTCAGCGCCTAGCAAGACGCCTCCCCCGCTGTTCCACAGCCTTGGCCTCTTGGGCTTATAGCATGACCTTTGGTCAAAAGTCCCAGGGCAGCGAGGGAGGGTCGCAAGAAAGACTTGAACAATCAAAGGTGCACCGGAAAATTGGGTTCTCCTGCAATACAGCACAAGTGCACACATGCATACAAACCCTCACCAGTAGCATCACTCGCGACTTTGTGCATGCAACGTCGCATGTCGATCTGTTGTAGGAGCGCGTCTGCGCCTAGCAAGACGCCTCCCCCGCTGTTCCACAGCCTTGGCCTCCTGGGCCTATAGCATGACCTTTGGTCAAAAGTCCCAAACCCATGTACAGAATGGCTCTGGGAGGTGTAGGCGGGTTTCAACAGAGTCAGCACAAAGAATTTACAAGCGAGGTGGCAAAAGCTCTAGGGTAAATCTGTGCTCGCTCAGTAGCAAATCTCGAGCCTCTGATGCCGGTGAGCTGGACGTGTGGTTTGCCCGTGCGCTTTACCTGTGCACCGAGGCAAAGCGAATGGCCGACAGCCCCACACAAGAAGTCCCGTAGGCTTTTTCCACTGGGTGCCATGCATGCACATATGCGCTTTGACGAAGTGCACGTTGTCAAGCTTGAGCAGGTCCTTTACAGGCTGCGCAAACCACAGTCGAGATGACAAAGGATTTTCCATGTAACCAGGAATGCCCAGCTGAAGACAAAGCTTTATGAGCTTACAAGCCCCGTACATCATGCGACTTGCGGCTTGCGCACTTCTAGCTGGTCCCCCGGTAGCAGGTGTGGCAAACCGAGCACGTTGTCGCCGTGGTCGCCTCTCAGCGGTCCTGGCAACGAAGACCAAGGCGGTGCCCGGCGAGCCCGCGTCCAAGTATTACATGGTAAATCTATGCCAATCAGGTGGAAGAGATGCGCGACTTTCCGAATGTTATTCCAAGCACTGAACTTAGAGAGATCATTTCGCGTATCATCACATATGTCAACGATGGCCGCACAACCTCCTTTGGCTGCAAAAACTCTCGCACACTCAACAGCTCCGCCGAAGAGGCTCAGGAAGTTCTTGTTGTTGAGTTCCGTAGCGCAGCCTGCAGACTCCGAGGCACCGGGCAGGACCCATTGAGGTAAAAGTCCCGGAAGTTCAATCGGACTTTTTCCCCGAGGTCCCACCACTTCTTGCTGTGCTTGTTCACCATCTGCTGCAACCTCCCTGGCTTGTCGTAGATCCTTGCACTGGAGCCCACTGCCCAACGGCCTCGCCTCTGGATGGCGGGAACGCTGCGAAGCCGCAACAAATGATCTCTGCTGGCTCCCCCACGTCGGTTCTGGTACGGGCTCTGTGCACAATCCGCAATGTCCAGGGCTGCAACTGCTCGCCTCCACATGGTTAGATACTCCCTGGCATTGAACGCCCCCATGTCCGCGTCTTCGCTGTCTCGTCCAGGACCAGCACCTCGTCGTAGATGCCCGCCCTGCTGGACTCGCCCCTCTCGATTGGTGCCAGCACGATGACCGAAAACCTGTACTCGGCCTGTCCCGGCTGCCTCGCTACGAAATCCACGGCTTTCATGCGCAGCGCTTCTCCCGGCCGAGCGTAAGTCGAGTATGTCAACTCGTTGAAGAGCGCCATGTCCTTTCGCCCAAGGTGCAAAAACACTGCGCTCACCGCCCCCTTCAGGAATTCTATCATCGGCAGGCGGACCTGGGCCGGCGACAGCTTTCGCCATCCTTGGAGCGCTCGCTTGAACCGGGACAGGCGCCATGATCCGTCCCGGGCCGTCTCCGGGCGCACGTACTCCAGCGCCGCCTGCAACTTCTGTCCATAGCTGCAGGTTTCGCCACTCAGGAACAGGTGGTCGGCGTACTCGCACAAGGCCGCGTCGAGCTCGGGTCCCTTGTTTATCGGTAACATGTAAAACCTGGCGAACTCCATGAAGCCCTGCACCTTGGCTAAGTTATCCTTCCTTGTTCCCCCGGTCACACTGTGTGGGCTTCGAGGAGGGACCTCTCGCCCAAGAAACCCCGAATTTTTTTGGCCGTACTTCTTCTGCCGTTTCCGGGCTCTTTCCATCTTTCGAGCATCACCCGGAGGTCTGTGGAGGCAACCTGGTTGCTCCCAGCCTCTCGCAAAGGAGATACACTCCTCGCGGGCCGAATCCTCTCCAGGCTCTCCTGTAAGGGCAGGCTTTTGCACCTTTTGTTCGCTAGGTCGACCTCTTGCCTCGAGAACACTGCCACCTTTCTCGGCGACCGGCACGCCAAAGCAGCTTCCACTCACCTGATTATTCCAGCACCCATCGAGGAACCTCGATCTCCGGCCTGACAGTCCGGACGTCCTCGAGGATGTCACCAAGGGCAGCTTCGCGAGGGGGTGGCTGAGACTCGCACCGGCGGTAACGCCAGCGCTCGTCCTCCTTTCCGACCTCCCGCGCGTGACTGCTCCCAAGATCTCGTTCCAGTACAGCATACTTCGACGGGCAGGCGTCAGTGCAATACACTCTGGGATCCCAGCTGGCTCGAAGGTCTGCAACACCTAGAACCATGATGCACCGAAACACTTCGATCTCCCGGTCCCGGACAACGGACGGCCAGAGCCTCCGGCGCACTGTTTAGTTCTCCTGGATGAAGACATAGATGTGCCTCAGGATGCTGAGTAGCCCCCGGCTGAGTAGAGCACGCATAGTCATGTGGCCCACAACAACTTGGAGCTCTTCACCGCTGAGTGCCGGCCTCGAGGAGCAGGCAAGAGGAGCTTGATCGAGCCGATGGTCCCGGGCTGCCGAAACCTGCACAGTCCCAAGCAACCCGTCAACGCGCACCCCCAGCGACTCAGAAAGAGTGGTGCTCTCGACCAAGTCATGAGTGTCTAGACCTTTAGAGTGGAGTGCCGCTATCATGCCGCTCTGTGCCCGGTCAACCTTCTCCTTGTCGACTCCCAGGTGATTGCGGTTGTCTGCGTAAGTGACTGCTGGCCTCAGCCACAGCATCAGCGCCACGCCAACCCAAGAGTGGGGCGGGCTCTCGATCCCTGACCTGGGCCACCTGCGGCAAAGTTCTCCGCCCCAGCTCCGCGTGCGCCTCATGAGCTAAATGAAAAGCCAACGAAAAACCCATAGGGAGAACACACATGTAGGGATAAATCTCGTTGGCCCCCTCAGCGACAAGCTTGGCAACATCGGCGGGTATACTTCCCAACTCGTCCTGAAGCAACTTTGGGTTAATCGGCGGCAAGCTGAAATGCTCTCCCAAGTCCTGGCCAATCCCCAGGCGATAGAAGAAGTCCTTCACATCCTCCTGGGAAATGAACATTTGATCATCCTCACTGATCTCCACACGGGCCCAACTATCCATGGATCCAAGCCTCGTGGAGGGCGGAGTGCGAAACAGCTTGTTGGTCCTGCGAGCATCAAGGATCAACCGCTGTTTCTGATTCTTTTTGGTGACCACAAAAATCCCGACCTGTGACTTTGGCTTCGCCGTAAAGCCCACGAGCTGGCTCTGGACAAGGTCGGCCACAAACCCGTGCTACTTCTTGCCACCGCCCTCAAGCAATGGGTCGGTGTACATGTCGTTCACCAAGCCTTTCTCTAAAACACCCCCGAGCTCCTCATCACTGAGCATCATGCGCCCTCGAAAGTCCACAAGCATCTCCCTCTCGGCCGAAGGTAGCAGCTCCTCCAAACGAACCGGCTGACCCTGACCCNCCCCCGAGCTCCTCATCACTGAGCATCATGCGCCCTCGAAAGTCCACAAGCATCTCCCTCTCGGCCGAAGGTAGCAGCTCCTCCAAACGAACCGGCTGACCCTGACCCCGAGGGAGCGAAAGCCTTTCTCGAACATAGCTGGCCAATTGCTCCGGCATGCCATCACCATAAGCGGACCCTGCCTTGCGTTGCAGCAGCTGCCGAAGCGCTGCCTGCGGTCAAATTTTCTCGGGGGGCGGTGGCCCCTGCAAGTGCGCTCTCTTAACCCTTGCCAAGGCGGCCGCCTGCGCCCGATTGGACAAAGAAGCCGGCCAAAAGCGACTCATCATCAAAACCGGCCAAGTGATTCAAGGCCCAAATGGTTCCATGCTCCCGTTGGTGAAGGCAACGGCGAGGGAGCACAAAGAACTAATAGCATGTGGAAAGCCATCGTCCACAGGATAAGGAAGTGGGAACACATCCCCGCGTCCATAGACGGGCTCACGGAAAACTTTTCTGGCACCCAAAAGATTTACGGCAGCAGGATCGGCACCAGTCACCCCGCCGCCGTCCCCCTCTTCAGGGGGCGCTCTTGTCCTCCTTGCCTTTTCGTCCCTTGCCACCGCCTTTATCATCTCCCTTGTCGTCGTCACCACGGCGAAGAAGGTGGCGGCGTTCCTCGGCAGCAAGTCGGGTTTGTCGGAGGATTTCGGCTTTGGCTGCCTGTCGTCTGGCCGCGTGCTGCGTCAGAGCCGGGTCCTTGAGCTCTGTTTCCTGAACTTCCCTGTCTGGCGTCACAACGTGTACTTTATCCTTGCGGCTGCACCGGAGCACTATGCGCTGATGATACAGGGCAGGGTCATCCACGAAGCGCACGAGCACGTTGTCGAGCGGCAGCCAGTTCATCATCTCCGTCCGCCGCGGAACGGATCACCTCCTGCACCAGCTCGTGCTTTCTAGGGTCAAGCTCGGTTCTGCAGCCAAAGTAGCAAGCCAGCGCAAATGGCACCGAGAAGGAATCCCAAGAAAACCAGAATGTACACAGCAGAGGTTTCCCAGCACCTAGTCTGTAAACTCCTTAGGAACTCCAGCTCAGCCGCACAGCTATGAGATTCGCGCAGCCGATCCCGGCAGAACTCCGCTTCCTCTCGCCAGTAAGCAACTTGATCCTCCGCTCTCCAGTCAGATGAAACAGGACACCGCTCTTTATCGCCCAAACCAGACACCAGAAACCTCAGCACTTCCACTGCCACCCCACGGGCCGCGGCGCGCCAAGGCCCCATGGAAACCCTACTCGCAAGAAAGACTTGAACAATCAAAGGTGCACCGGAAAATTGGATTCTCCTGC
The DNA here is from genome assembly GCA_003297005.1 of Symbiodinium sp. clade A Y106. NCBI lineage: Eukaryota > Dinophyceae > Suessiales > Symbiodiniaceae > Symbiodinium > Symbiodinium sp. clade A. The sequence goes on from BGNK01002418.1 coordinate 66,525, forward strand.
AATACAGCACAAGTTCACACAGGTTTTCCGGTGCTCCGATGCCTGGCTTAGATGCCGTCGCAGATTGCTAAGGAAGACGGGCAATTTGGCCTGCCAGCGCTTCCAAGGCCAAGTCAGCCCTGCTCTCTTGCTTGGAGGTTCATGGTTAGTTATAAGTATAACCCATAACAGGGGACTTATAACCCCTCTTACAACTACCCATGAACCTCCAAGTGGGCTGCAGTTGCGTCCCGCCTGCGGGATGTGCTCGGCAACCTCCAGGCACAGGACCCAGTCGAAGCTCCGTGGCAGGCGGAACGGTTTCGTGAGGTCCTTTGAGCAGAGCTTCGTCGACCGCGGTTTTGGAATTCCTACGAAATCTCCTGCTCTGCCACTCGTCCTTGTGTCAGCTCAAACACACGAGGCGCCTCAGAGGTGTGTTGGGCAGTTCATGCCGAAACTTTCGTGATTCACCTTAGGCCCCCGGCGCCGTCAAAGGCCCAGGCCCCCTTTGTTGCTCCAGAGCGGTTGAGCCACTCGGAGCTAGCACCATTGAGTGCCCCGAACCTCATAGCATGTTAAGCATGTCGGGAAGCCCCGCGCTGTCGCAGCGCTGCACAGGCATGCGATCAAATGCTTAGGCCAAAACTCGGCGATTGACTTGTTGCGAAAGATGCCGTCTGCAAGCCACCTTGGAGCAGGAAAGGCAGCCGCTGGCATGCAAAGCTCTGCCCTGCGGGACGACGCTCCTGCCTCATCAAACCGGCATCTACGGTCCGAATGTTCGCGAGCTCGTACAAGGTAACTATCGACCTTGCGTCGCTGCATTTCCGAGTCTAGATATGGCACGATGATGCACGATGCAGACACGTCGAAGCCAGGCATCCCGGCGCCGGATACCGGCCGGTGGGTTCCCGAGTGTCTGCCAGCCAAAGACCTGTGAGTGCCTGGCACTCGGAGCTATCATTCCGGCTCGAAAAAGCGATGGGACCGCGTCTGGCAAGCCGGCCGGAGATGCTTGGTGGAGCGCTTGCCCGAAGAGGTCGAACAGCCGCTCACCAAACCGAAACCTCGGAAACTTGGGACCAATGGAAGCCCAGTCAGGCCGGCAGCTTGAAAACGCAAACGAGCTTCAATTGTCAGTCAAACTCAGGCCCGGTAACCTCGCGAGGAATAGAACACTTGGAGCGGAAAACCACAAACTTTGCAGATAACGATGTTTTGTGCAGAGGGTGCAAGGCTCTGCGTGGCTTCAGTGGATTCGGACTTCGGCCCTTCTCCTCCAGGCGCAGCTGACACCGAGAGATACGAAAAAACAGAAGCCCGAAAAATTGTCTGCGGATACTTTTCGCTGTATTTTGAACATGCAAGTACTGCACATCGTTTGTCTTGGTTTCGGGCCGCTCGCATTGACTTCGCAGCGGGTAACAAACTTCGAAAGGCATGGCTGAGTAGGGGCAGTAGCAGCGGCAGCAGTAGAAGCAGCAGTAGTAGAGGAAGCAGCAGCAGCACCGGTAGCAGCTGTAGCGGCAGCAGGAGCGATACTATCAGCAGGAGTATTAGCAGAAGCAGTAGGACAACGGTAGCCTTAGCGGTAGCCGTAAACGCAGTCGCCGTAGAGCAGCAGCAGCAGCAGCAGCACCACCACCACCACCACCACAGCCAGCCAGCAGCAGCAGCAGCAGCAGCGGCAGCAGCAGCGGTACAACAGCATCAGTACCGGCACACGAATTCACAGGGCTTCACCCATAAAGCCGCAGCTGAAACAGCGCAGAGCAAGCAGCATCCCCCGTCTAAGATTAAGCCCCCGTCCGGGAGGCAGGGGTAGGGACAGTCATGATCGTTGAGGGATGGGAGCGTAGGTAGCGTTGGGTAGCAGGGAAGGGGTTAGTATAAGGGTTCCTGTCACAGCAACATTCAGTCAACAAGGACGAGAACAGAGAAATTCGACCTACTCTGCAAGGGCCACTGAAGACAGCCACGCATGGCCTTCCAGCGACACAAAGACACTGGCAATGTTATGTTCAGCTACGGTACTGATGTTACTTTCAGTTAATGAGGTCAAGACCAGAGAACTGCGACCTACTTGGCAAGGATCATTCAAGACAGCCATATAGGGGCCACGCGCATAGAGAACCTGCTGTCTATCCTGCTCCACTGGAGACATCTGGCCGCCGAGAGACAGTACGACGCAGCTTCAGGGACCAAGAAAGCTCTAATCCTTCCCTGTGCCATCTTTGAAACTATGCAGAATGACCCCTCGATCGAAATTGAACTATGTTCCTGCCTGCACGCAACCTCCGATAACCTTCGGACGCCTCCATCCAAGACCTGTCAAGCTCTTCGTTCCATGCGTCTCCTTCGTTTGCACGGGCTAGGTGAACACAGGGTCCATCAAAGGCACCACTATGCCAGACACCAAGCACAAGACAACAACCTTGAGAGTCGACCCTGTGCTTCAGAACTCGACTTCGTTCAGTATGCTTCGCCCCAGGAAGTCACAAGCCCTACAGCAAGATCACATTGACCCGGCAAGATGTTGCACTGTCATTGGGCCGTCCTTGCAGGTATCGGCCTTCGACGGTGTGCGGGGCCAGAGCAAAGCTGCCTCAAAGCAGCACCGGAAGCTAAAGCCGAGTATGGGTGGTCGTAAGCCTTCCGAAGTGTAATGCGCATGGCCTTGGAAAGTACCGAGCCACAGCAGCGTGTTCATCTTGTCCTGCGGCTCAGTTCACCACTGTGGAAACATTCTGATCGTGAAATTGTTCTGTAAGTCTGCAAGGTCCTGGGCACGGCGGAAGGTCAGCATGGCCTGCCAATTCTGGGGCTGAGACGGACAGGCACTTCTCGAAATCCGTGAGAAAGCCGTCGGCCTCGCCAAGGAGCAAGTCGTTGCAGCAGCCCTTCTGGCGCGCGCACAGCGCAGCCTGGAAGACAGAGGAAGCAAGGCTGCAAAGGCTGCCTGTGGTGCCTCCTTTTCGGGTCCGGTTGGGGGACAAAGCACCCACCATACCCAGACCATGCAGCTAAGTATCAGAGAACGAAGCTCTGCCTGCAGGTTGAAGGCCGTAGCTACCACTGGGAGCAGTGGGGCCACCAGCTGCCACCAGGACCAGGTGCGAGGGGGCTCCTGATTCCAACATGACAGAGTTGCTTAAAAAATGCTATGATGCTATGGTCTGCGCTACATCGGTCTTTAATGTCAGGCAGAACGACCCACATCTCTCTCACTGGCCTGATCAGATGTCGCCTGAGCACACTGGCACTTGGCAAACTAACCTGGCAACATCCTCTCTTATGCGCTGCAGAGTCGTTCACTGATTCTTTCCGCAGGTCTTTGCAAGTTGGTGTCATGCCATGGCAATCGCTGGGCAAACCCGGGCAGACCACGAAAAGAATGCCACGATAGGCGACTAGAAGTCGAGAAAATGCTGGGCCTCCACGCATCGATGAAACTTTGCCACGCCAACGACTGAAAATCCCGCTCCAGCTCCTGCAGCGCCACAACGAAGTGCAGACGGCTTCCGATCCACCCATGCTGCACGCAGGTGCAGTGCAGTCTGTAATATCGAACATGCTGGCTGTTTGCCACTTCGCGCTGAAGGAAATTATGCTGATGCGCATCGCAACCATTGCCACGTATCGAACCGGAAAAAAGTACGTCCAACTGTAACTGATGAAAGCTACTTCCTGGATCGAACACCAGCGCCTCAACACGAACGAGCGCATCCTCGAAGTTGCGCTGGAGAGACGCCTGGACAAGCGTTGCCGAGGCGGCAATAGAAGAAGCCAATCAGGGATTGGCAAGTCGATGCAGTTCTAGACAGATTCGAGAAGACCACGGGATGTCGTGAACGCGATTGGTACGAATAGTATAATATATTACAGTATATTATATGGAAGTATATAGTATATTACAGTATAGTATACTATAGTATGTAATGCTATATTATTTGTACAGTGTGCTATATGTGGCGACTCTGGCTCCAGAAAAATGCAGGCCTTTACCTCATAGCAGCTGAGATTTGTCTGCTGCCAGGAAAGTCGAATGACCTGCCGCTTGATTCACTCCACTACATACTATAAATCAATAAAATATACTGCGCTATAGTATAGTATATCCCGACAAGTCTGGTAAGAGGAATGCCTGCAGCTGCAACTCGAGGTTTGAACTAATCTTGGGAAGGCTCTGTGGCTACTTCAAACCGGCACTGAGCTGGCTGTCGAGCTTGCTGAACAGAACTGTCTTCGGCACCTGTGCAACCAAACCTGCAAACATGCTCCATGGCGCTCCCCACAGGCAAGTAAGAGGCAAACAGTCCAATCAAATATACTATAGTATATTACATTCTACTATGGTATATTATAGTATATTACAGTATATTACAGTTAGTATATTATAGTATATTAGGCTTGCAAGTGGAGATCTGACCTGACTGCTTCCAACTGACGTCACAAGTCACAACCCCTGTGCACACTACGCCCATGACATGTAACTACAATGACTCCCTGGTTTTTAGTAGGACATGGGGTCCCTATATAATCCCCAATAGTAGTCCCCATAACCCATTCCCCCATTCCCTACTAAGAACCAGACAGATGACCCCCGTAGCTGCAGCGAAAGCCGCAGCAGTAGCGGTAGTAAAGTTGAAGCAAAAGCGGTGCAGCTGATTTGCAGGCACATCATAATGACGCCACCAACCGTCGCAGTGCTGCGCGGACAGAGGCAGTGGATTTTTTCATGCGAGGCACTGGAGCATGCCGGGCTTCACAGCGAAGTCAAGGGATTCTACCTTCCCGCGGGAAAGCATGAAACCGTTTACGTCGAACTAGATTTCTGCATGTTGGTGTCATCCCCGACGTGGGAATGGACGCTCCAGCCCCTCGAAACTGGAGCTTCGAATCCCGTTTGCGTGTCAGACGGCCCCGGCCCATGGCACGATGGGGCGAAAAACTCCACTAAGCTGCGGCAATGAACTCGGCCGTTTTCGAGTCGGCCGGCCTCCTCAACGGATGCCCCTGGCCCGTCCCAACATGCGAGCCTCATGTGCTGGCTCTTTGCTCATCCGGAAGACCCGTAACAGGGAAGTTCTGGCCCTCTTTGCCGCCCGCTGCTTCTCAAGTCCCGGTAGTAGGGGAGATCCTGGTGTTGGGTGTAGCTCTCGTGCCGGTATCTGGAAGGAGCGAAGCCCGCAGGCCAGAGAACTTGAGGGTCAACTTGCTCTGAAAATCGCTTGAAACAACTGCGACAGGATGCCAGGCGAGATTGTCGGCGCGTGCAATGTCCCCTCGGCACCCGCTGCGGCCGTCACGCATAAAGAGCAGGCCATTTAGGTTGTTAAGGTAAAGAGGTCTCAGCAGATCTGACTTATGTTATTTGGAGGCCAGAAGAGGAGCTGTGATCAGCAGAGCGGCTTCCACCTGATCAGATCAATAGAAGACGCCGCATCAACAAGTCAGCTCTTGCTTGCTGGCTGAACCCTCGACTCGGACTTCAAGATCTGGACAGGCAGTGTAGGCCAGCGTTTCGCAAGCATTAGGCCTTAAAGGGCCTTCCTGCAGAAATCTGCTCGTGCAAAAGCTCTCAAATCCGACGATTTGAGAGCAAGCGCTCTGAGACCAGATACCCATGTAATATGATGTAATATAATGTAATATAATGTAGTATACGATAATATAATACGATACAATCAATATTACCAATGGTAGCTTTTACGGACTCATGCAAGGCAGGCAGCTGGTCAGGAGGGCGGAAGACTGATGACAATTCCGGCTTAAAAGAAAAGCCGAAGCAGACTGCTTTGGAGCACTCCAGGACAGGCAGCTGCCGGCAGCCACGGCTCGCTGCACGAGGAAAATTCGACCTTCTTGGTCTCGCATGTGACTTTTGCAACAGTGTTCCGACTTCGGACAGCTTTTTCTAAGACTCGCTTCTGACACCCATGGTCCTGCCGGATCATGCGAAATTTCAAGCCTAGTCTGCGGTTGGACTTCTGGCAAAAAGCTGTCGAAGCTTCACTATTTGTGCAGGAAACTGTTGCAGCGAGGCACCTAAGACAACGGAGTCCCTTCTCGAGCTAACTCTCGGCTAACTCTCCCACATTCTCCCACTGAGATCGGCACTCGCACAGACAGTGAAGGTGAAAACAGCTGCGAACACGGTGGCATCCTGGCCCCAACTGGCAGAGTTCAGGCACGGCAAGCACCCTACCAGGACACCCACCCGACTTTAAGCCCTGGCTGGCCAGACCTCAGATGTCTCGCCTGGAGCCTCGTCCGAGCCTTAGCGGAGGCAGAATTGCTTGGAGGTGCATGACTAGTTGTAAGAGGGCTTATAAGTCCCCTATTATGGGTTATAAGTTATATAACTATAGCTATCCTACTTTTAACCCTACTTTATGACTAACCATGAACCTCCAAGTAGAGAACAGTTAGACATGTCGCGCAAATTCACCAAGAAATTGCAGGAAATTGGGCTCGAAGGTTTGAGTCCTCAGGCGCCGGCAGGAGGCCAGCCAGGAAGGAGGCGACACTCAGAAGCAACACGGAGACGTGAAGTCCACCTTGGGGCATCTGGTCCAGTCTAGATGCGGCTAAATGCAAACATCAAAACTCAGGACCGCAAATTTTTAAAAGGCACAAGTGAAATGGGCAAACGCTGTCCGGCCTCCGGAGAACATCGACCATTTCGCGAGAGCGTTGGGGACGGAGGGCCGCGCCTGGGGAGCCTCGGGTCACGCAAAGGGGATACAGCGACAGGCGCCAGACAGGGCTGCAGGGCTTTCACCTAAACCCTAAACTCTAAACCTTAAACCTCACAGCCCTCCCCACTTTGCAGCTTGGGCAGCTTGATTTTCAAGCTTCGAAACCATCTCGAGCACAGCCTCCCCACACCAGGAGCAGTACATTCACCAGGCTGGTTGCCGTTTTCGTGTGGCCGCGACATGCCGGCCTGCTTACTCAGCGATCCCTTTCGCCAGGCGGGCTCCTTACGTCTGAGACGTGCAGGATGATGCAGGATGATCCACAGATCCACATGCAGAGTAAAAAAAGAGAACACCCTGCCTGCAAGAGCTTGAAGGATCTGGTGAGCTTCTGCGGATCTGAGACGGTGCTGCACAGCGTCGTCTGACAGGCAGAAAGCAGGTCTATCCAAGGAATGCCACCAGGCGGCTTGATTTGCATATGATTCGCACAAAACTATCAGATGTTGCATTGGGATGGTGCGAAGTCCAGCGAGTGGCTTGGCCTGGCGGTCCGGCTGGTCTGGGCCGACCGTCGCTTCGGCGGCCAGAAGGGAGATCTCCTGGCCGGGATACAGGGGAGTCTCCGAAAATAGGGGACCCTAATATAGTACCCTAAATAGCAGGATCCGTATTCTCATGACCCCAATATAAGGTAGCTAACCGACGCCTCCAGTCCAGGACAGGACAAGCAGTTTCTGGCCTTGACCAGCTTCTTCCGGATCATCGAAGCTATCTGGCAAAACAGAAACGCGCGTGTTTTCGAGATGATACGCACACCCGGACAGTACGGTTGAGTAAAACATCACTGCCTCTTGGAGCTCGGCCATGTGGTCCTCATAGCAAACGAAGCAAACTTTGGACATTCACGAGGCGCTTTAAGTAGCTTCCCAATCCCAATGCTCTCTCCGAAGATGCTGCGGTACAGGTACAGGCTTCCTCTGCCCTCAAACCGAATCTGCCACGTGAGAGCCTCTGGGACGTTGCGATCCCCGAGTCCAGTGATGTCAGCCTGGATCCCTATGAGATACCAGAGCTCCTGGCAGTGCAGACAGAAGGAGCACCCTGAAAAGGAGCAGACTCGAAGAGGTCTCGATCAGAATGGCTACCAGAATGGACTGTTGTCAACTTCTGTCACCCTGGAAGCTGAGCTCCTCATTGGTTTCCACATCAGTCGCAATAGTCAGGCCCCGCAAGTCCAGAAGATTTATGAACCTCACGTCGTCCCCGCAGGTCAAGGCAGCTAAAGTCATGTCTCTAACGAGCCATGCAATCTTCAGAAAGGACCCCGTGATGAGCTCACGACATCTCTCCCGACTTCTTGCGATTCGGGAGAAGCGCCGTGAAGGCACAGCCACGTTCACTGGCAAGCAGGGCGTTTGGATGCACCCAAGATGTGCGTCTGCAGCATGGCCAATCCCGGCCTGGCGAGTCTGAGACCAACCAGATCCGACGGCGAGATGGGGCCTGCCGGACAGGCTTAAGAAAGCCTCCCAAAGATCAGATCACAAGGTTTGGACAGACGTTGAGGCCCCGACACCCCTGATTCAGGAAGCGGCAGTTGGCCCCAAGTATCTCACTCCTCGGGGCTTACAGGCAAGAGCCAGATGAAAATCTCCCAAAGCGGATGGGATGCAAAGGTCCTCTTGAAGCCAGTCATGTTTTCGAAGGCTTCTGAGACGGCAATGAGGGGGAAATCTTTGCCTGAGCCGAGAGCTGAGTAGTTTTGGAGCCACAGACCTGGCTGAGGCCACAGCCACGCGGGTCTGCAATGGTCACGCAGAATTTGCATGACGAGACCTGAGATGATCTAGCAAAGACACACAAACCTTTTAGAGGCTGTTGCCACAGATCTTCCAGACCTCAAAGCTACCATGCTGATGCGTTCCCCACAAAGGCTCCCAACTGCTCCTTGTATCGCTTTCTTCACGATCGCTTGGTTCACCTCAAGGTACACGACAGCATGCTTCGCAACAGCAGGTGTCGGGTTTGCAGCGGGGGTTGATGCTTCTCCTTTCCACTCAACTGAAGGAGGAACGAGTAAGACGACCATTTCTGAGTTCCAGACCACATTCGAGATGATGGCGTCGATGTCTTCCTTACAACTTCACATCATCCGTGTTCCCACCGGTACCAAGCGCAACATGCGCCACCCAATGGAGCAGTCGAACAGCAGATCAACGACTCCGCAAGGAACTGCCGCGCAGGCACTGCCAAGGTGAAAAGAGATACTGACGAGCCCTCAAACGAACTAACACTTGCAGACTCCAATGATCGCATCTCCAGCATGCATGGGGGGGAAGGAAACTGTCTGTAAGCCAGGGCTCTGTGAGCTGGCGCCCACCAGACTGCTCCAGTGAAACGGAGACCTGCCAGGGTTTCGCCCCGGCTCCCAGTACTTCGCGGCATCCGGGAAACTTACCCCTTACGTAGTGAAGGAGTGCAGGAATGCAGATTTCTCCACTGGAGAACGAGCCTAACCACCTGCTTCTTCCCCAAAGAAGCCCTTTCCCTAAGAGCTTCTTTGAAAGTCGGCCTTCGGCTTCCAAGCCATAGGCGGCATCGATTCCTCGACCTCTTCGTCCTCCGGCACCTGCGGGGGTCGGGGGTCATCAACTCCTGAGTTGGTAAAGCAGGGCGCACAGCAGGCGCGGGAGGCTTTGATCACAGCTGCGATAGGGTGCGCTGTGCTTTTTTGGAAGGGTAAAGCAATCAACACACTTCAGAATCTTCAGATCACATGAGATGTGCCCAGACGGCTGTTTCAATCGAGGGCGACGCAATCTGCTGCCTTCCTGCGACTGATGTTCGATGGTTGGTGAAAGGTTTGCAGTGTCGACGGCGCAGCCTCTTTAGCTGCACATGACTCCTTGACAACTGGGACGACAGGATGCCCGGATCAGCGCTTGTTCCAGGCGTGCCCTGCACGACGGCCAGCTCTCCCAGCCCTGACGACATTCGTTATCCAGCTGCAGCAATTTTGGGGCACTGCGACCTAGACCATGGTGAGCACCCTGGAACTAGGCCACCGGCAGGTGCGAGAGTCTTTGACGAGTGTCCTGGCAAGGAGGTGCAAGTGTGAGAAAATGGCCTCTCGTCCTCTTCGTCCCCCTCGAGAATCCCGTTTAACGCCATGAGGACGAATTTTTGATTTGGGTGCCTTGGGCTCTAAGCCTCAAGCAGTTTTGGTAAATATCGGTCTACCTGGCTCACTCCTTTGTTGAGCTCGGAAATCATGAACCACAGAGCTCGGCGCTTCCCACTGCAAGCCGCCAAAGCCTCCGGCGCCCTCTTTCTTCAAGGGCTCACTTGGGAGTTTCCGAAAATAGGGGACCCTAATATGGTACCCTAAATAGCAGGATCCTTATTTAAGGACCCCAAAATAAGGTCTTATAGCAACCCTTTAAAGGACCCCAACATAAGGTACCCCATATTTTCGGAAACTTCCACTTTGGTCTCATCGGCGCATGGCCGCCCGCTTCACGGCCTCCACCGCCTGGGAGCTCTGCACGGAATTAGCACGGTTTAGGGTTTAGGGTTCAGGGGTTAGGGGTTTAGGGTTTAAGGCGGTTTAGGGCTTTAGGGTTTTGGAGTTTAGGGTTCAGGGGTTTAAGGGTCTAGTATTCAGGCTTTTTAGGGTTTAGGGTTCAGGGTTCCCTCAACTTCGAAGCTCCCGAAGGACCCCCTCGCCTGGCGCAGGCTCCGGGCGGAGGCTGCGGCCGAGGGCGCTCCGGCAGCGAGGGAGAGGTCCTCCCAGCGGCTGAGCCCATAGTAAGCCTATAGCCATGATGATAATGGTAATTTTGATAGTAGTGGTGATAATGGTAGCCATGATGATAATAGTTATAGTAATGGTATCAGTGATTAGTAATAGTTATGATGATAATGGTAATAGTACAATGGTAGCAGTAGTTAGTAATGATGATAATACGATGGCCCGAAACGGCCCCCACCTCGCGGAACATGCCGCGGCTGCGCTTTCCCGTTTCGTCGTCCGCTGCTTCCCGGATGAGCCTCAATGAGCAGAGTCAGCTGCTCGGTGTGGCAAGGCCTCCCTGGTCAACTTAGATCCACGGCCTTTCTTTCTCTTTTCGTCCTATTCATGTCTTTTCTCACCTACACTTCTTCCTGAAGCTGAATGCGCTGAAGACAAAGAAAGTCTCTGTGCTGAACTGACAGCTGTGCCTTAGCATCATGCTGTCCATACCACCGACAGGTCTCCTCAGCTTGCAAAGCGCCCGCGCTTCACTAACTCACTGCAGCATCACCCCACCATCCTGGCCCTCACTCTGCAGAAAGCCTCTGCATGCCAAGCCGCGGAACCCAAGCCGTGCGGCAAAGGCGCTGCTCAGCTGCAGGAAGGACCTAAAAGGTATATGCCACCCGCCACGTTCATGGCTGAACGGTAAACACCGCATCTCAGAAAGTTGCATTGCCGGGATCATCATCGACGAAAAGAACCTGCTAGCAGCAGATACGAGAACATCAGCAGCCGGACCGCGGCGCAACGCAGCTGGAACTGCTTTTGAAACCAAGGGGGGCCTGCCATGCAGAGAGACCGTCCCTGCGCCGGAGTTCTTCTATGATGCGGTCCTTGCTGGGGCTCTCACATCCAGTCAGCTACGAGCACAGCCAAGCGACCCCCATCATCTGGAACTCGCACCTTCCTGCCCTGCTTCGCCTCCGACAACGGATGCTCTCTGCCAATGACCTTTGCGGAACGAAAAGGCTCCAAATCCCCGAGACTGGGCTTACTCGACGCCTCTACTGCAGAGCCGGCCTCTGCGAAGAACTTCCGCAATCCACCCTTGGCTAGAGCTGCATCGACCACGTTCCCAAAGCCCGTGGTGATCACGATGACCTTCCGCCTCGGGGTCTGCCTCAGCAACGTGAAGGGGTTTCGGGTTTAGGGTTTAGGGGTTAGTCGCGGAATCAGTGGTGTGCAACGCTTCACCGACAAGCTGCAACAGGCTCTGGAAGAAGTTCCTCAACTCCTGCAACCTTCCAGGCCCGCCATAGATCCTGAACACCCCAAGCAAGCTAGATCCTGGCCCTCTTGCCCTCGTGCCCCCAGTATTACGATTACTCTTGCTGTTACTATTACGGTATCACCACCAGTATTATTAGTATTACTATTGTTAGCATTTTTCTTTAGCATTGCTATGATTGCTACTAGTAACTAGTATTATTGTTACTATGACCATTAGTTTTAGTACTAGAGGCCCACCCCGACTCCCTCCGTGTCCTCGAGGGAAACTCCGGTTCTTCCCGGCACTGGATCTCTAGCTTTGCCTTCTGCGAAGGGCCATCGACGCCCCCTCGCCGGCAGAGCTCCTGATCACGAACCCCAGACGGGGTTTCGGGTTTAGGGCGGTTTAGGGGGTTTAGGGGGTGTAGGGATTTAGGGGTTCGGGGGGTTTAGGGGGTTTAGGGGTTTAGGGGTTTAGGGTTTAGGGCGGGTGCATCTTGGGCTTATGAGGAACCTTGCGCAGGAATATACCGGAGAAGTGCCATCTAACGACCCGCCCACCCCGCCGAGACAGCATTGGGCACGCTCAACCACCCCATCCCTTTCAATCAGGAACCGCAGGAGGAGTCAAACTCTCAATCGAGTTCGCTTCTTTCATGCACCTCTGATCATGTTTTCGGTGTGGCAACCATGCGTCTTTCCAATCACTGTTGGCCCCAAGAAGCCCGGCCTCGAAAACGTGGATGGCAGCAATCGTGCAGTCGAAATCGAAGCACATGAGCTGCAAGCCCTCCCCCGGGTCGCTGTGATCAGCTTTGGGTCTCTCCCAGGAACTCTGGCCAGTCTGGCGGTTGTAAAAGAACTTTCGTCCTGTGGCTTGATCCGCATGCTCTTCCCAGTCATCTTTGGCGATGGGCTTTGACCAGGACGACTCCTTGGTTTGGGAATTGTAGTAGAAGGTCCGGCCAGACTCATCTACGTGCTCGGTCCACTCCTTTGTGTCCCCAGGCTTCTGCCAGCTTGTCTCCTTCGTCTCCGTGTTGAAATAGAAAGGCTTGCCACTAGCTGGGTCTCTGTGCTCCGTCCAACCATCGGACCTCTTCGGAGGAGGAGGAACGGGAGAAGCCGGCGGACGGGGCACAGCCGAAGAGGCTGAGCCGGGTTTGCTCCAGCAGCTCTCCTGTGTGACGGGGTTATAAAAAAACCGCCGGCCAGAGCTGTCCACGTGCTCCTCCCACTGAGGCGGAGCCACGGGGGTAGGGCTGGGGGCTCCCCTCCCTTGCAGTGGTATGGGGGGCCTTGTCGGTGAAGCTGGAGGTGGCACTGCCGGGGAACAGGGGGCAGCGGGAGCCAGCGGCTTGCTCTTGGCCACATGAGGACCTTTTTGGTATCCGACGCTCCGATCAGCCAAACTGCTTGGTTTCATCCAAGCCGACTCCTTCGTTGTGCTGTTGTAGTAGAATTTGCGGCCAGAATCAGGATCGACGTGCTCCGTCCAAGGATCCGAACTTGATGCTGCACTGGGCTTCTGCCAACTTGTCTCTTTGGTGTCAGTGTTGAAATAAAACATCTTTCCGCTTGCTGGATCTCTGTGCTCCGTCCAGCCGTCAGATTTCCTCGCAGGATCAGACGACGGGTAGCCTGCTGCACGGGAATTAGGCCTTGTCCAGCTCGTCTCTTGGGTGGCCGGGTTGAAGAAAAACTTCTTCCCAGAACTCGGATCCACGTGCTCCTCCCACTGCGCCGGCGACACAGCTGACCCCCGCATGTCTGGCGCGCTCAGGCAGCCATTGCACGACGCAGAAAGGTAACATGAATCTGTCTGACCTGCTGTTTGCATGACGGCACGGTCTTACATGTCCGATGCCCGAGGGAGTTGCGAATTGCATGGGTGGATGGGGACACAGCACGACACACCAATGATATTATCTTTTGTCCGAGCTGAACGCACCAAACTGTTCCGGTATTCAGCTAGGATATTCCAAGCCTCGTTACCCTTGACATCCCTTGACTGAAGCCTTTTGTGTAAGGAGTGGCAGGATGCTCCAACGCATTCAGCATGCTGCGAGCTTCCAGCTCGGAGTAACTTCCATGCCACGTCTCGCGCATTGTGCTACGCAAGTCTCTTGAACTGGCTTGACGAATCCATCCGTGTGGGCTCTTTTTGCAACTGAGGATGGGTGAGCTGCATCACGTCTGCACAGCGCAGGAGGTCCTCCAGATATGCAAGGTCTTCGCACTTTGAATTCTTGCGGATACACGTGCCGACGGCCGGGAGGGGCAAGGAACTGTCACAACATCTGCAGAACATTCAATGAGCTTGATGCAGCTTGATCAGTTTGTAAGGGGGAATTGTCAAAGAGAGGAAGTCAGGCATCATGACCCTGAGCCTGTCCTTTGAAACATCCCACACGCCCACATCAGCAGGTCCTCCTCAAACATTCGCATTAGCCTCTGCAAGGATGAAGCTGCTGCTTCGAAGAGCTAGACTGGCTAGTCCACAGGTGTATCCAACATGGGAGTTTCCGAAAATAGGGGACTCTAATATAGTACCCTGAGTTGGCCCTAAATAGTAGGATCCTTGTTATAAGGACCCCAAAATGAGGCACCCCATATTTTCGGAAACTCCCACATGCACGCCGCGCACATCTGCTTGCATGCGACACGAAAGCCTGGCCTTGGTGATCGTGCTTTGCCCTGGCATCGACAATGCAAGTGCACTTCGACGAACAACTCCAACTTCATCTATTCACTTAGCGCTGAGTACACCCTCGCAGTGCCGGAGCCGATGCTCCATCCATCTGTGTATATACGTAACTATCTGTCGATCTATCCATCTGTCCATATATCCATCGATCTATCTATCGATCTAGTTATCTATGTCTTCCTACCCCTCAACCTACCTACCTATCTGCCTGCCTGCCTGCCTACCTAGCCGTCTAGCTATCTATCCACCTGCATGTCTATCTATCTTATCTAACGCCTATCTCACTATCTGCCTCTATCTGGTGTCTTTCTTTTATTCGTGCTTTCGTTCGGTCTGTCGCTCGAACCCTCGTTCTTTCTTTCTGTCTTTCTTTCGTTCTGTATTTTGTGTATTTCTTTACTTCGTTATTTCTTTCGTTCGTTTTGTCTGTCTTTTCTGTTCGTTCTTTCTCTCGTTGTTCTGTCTTTCGTTCGTTCGCTCTGTCTTTCTCTGCGTGATTCTTTCTATCTGCCTATGTGTCTATCTCTCTACCTGCCAGTACATACATAACAACAAATGATGGTACGTGTTACCTAACACCATGCTTGAATTCGTGCATGCGCCACTCGGATCTTGCAGCAACGCGGAAGAGAACAGAACAGAACAGAATGCTCATTCAGCGTACAGCATGGTGGCATAAATGAGCAAGGCCGTCCTTCCAAAGCAACGAGGAATCATGGTTTGTCCCAGCCTGGGATGCCAGGACTCGGGTGTAGGTCCTAGTAGGACTTCGAGTATAGGCTTAGGACCGAGGACTCGAGGGTCCTAGGGCGCCGCTCATAGCAGGGTCTGTACCCCTGCTGCCTTACCTACCAGGGTGCCGTGGGACTACTGAAAGTTTGGGCTGCCTGACACTGCGCACTTGTATCCTTGAAGAACATAAGCTAGGGCTTTCTCACTGGAGTTGATCGTTGGTCTCATGATGCGCATCCGTCAGCATCCTCTCGCAAGAAGTGAAATCTGAAATACTCCGGCCGAGCCACGTGTCTCCTTTGTGATTGTGTTGTAGTAGAAGTTCTTCCTCAGTGCGTCGAGACCATTTAAGGCTAGATCCTTCGCACTGTCTTTGGCGTACATCAGCTTGACGCTGCCAAGCAGCCCCGATGATGGATCGCTGTGCTCTTCCCAGTTCCTTCAGAGACAGGACGGCGTGACTGAAGAAGCTGCGGAAATAAATATTCGAGGCACGAACCGAAAGTAGCTGCCGCCCTTCTACGTCACTTCGCGAGGATCGCTTGCAGACAAGATGCGGCGGTAAGCCTCCAGCTGCCTCGGCAGCGCATTTGCTCCGAGAGCACATGCGATGTGCGATGGAACAGCTTGGACTCTGCAGACGCTCCCTACCTGAACTTTGGCTTCTGCAGCTCAGGATTAACTGCCAGCTCAGCTGCTGCTCCCGCGGGCTTGTCCCAAGACGTCTCCTCGAACAACGGGCTAAGCACGGCATCCAAACACGTGTTGATAGATTATGAAGCCTCTCAAGTACTGCATCCTAACGAAATCCCCGGGCTCCTTGGTCACTTTGTTGTAGTAAAACGTCTTGCCACTGCCCGGATCTTTGTGCTCCTCCCAGTCAGGCGGTAAACCTCCCAGCGGGCTTGGCGCTGCTGGCGATGCTGCACCTTTCGGTTTGTCCCAAGATGTCTCCTTCGTGACCTTATTGTAGTAAAACACCTTACCGGTGGAGGGGTCCTTGTGCTCTTCCCAATTTGGTGGAAGACCTGCTGGAGCCGCCGATGCGGAAGCACCCTTGGGCTTGTCCCACGAAGTCTCCTTGGTCACCTTGTTGTAGTAGAAGGTCTTCCCAGTGGATGGGTCTTTGTGCTCCTCCCAGTTGGGAGGTAGGCCTCCCAGCGGAGATGGCTTGAGAGCAGGTGCAAGAGCAGGCTTCGGCGCGGGCTTGTCCCAGGAGGTCTCCTTTGTCGTCTTGTTGTAGTAAAACGTCTTCCCGGTGCCTGGATCTTTGTGCTCCTCCCACTCAGGCGGCAAACCTCCAACTCCAGGTGCTGCGGGAGCTGCTGGTGCCGCTGCACCCTTCGGTTTGTCCCAAGAGGTCTCCTTCGTTATCTTGTTGTAATAGAATACCTTGCCGGTCGTGGGATCCTTGTGCTCCTCCCAATTTGGTGGAAGACCTGCTGGAGCCGCCGACGCGGAAGCACCCTTGGGCTTGTCCCAGGAAGTCTCCTTGGTCACCTTGTTGTAGTAGAAAATCTTCCCGGTGGATAGGTCTTTATGCTCTTCCCAGTTGGGAGGCAGGCCTCCCAGCGGAGCTGGCTTGAGCGCAGGGGCAAGAGCAGGCTTCGGCGCGGGCTTATCCCACGTGGTCTCTTTTGTGGTCTTGTTGTAGTAAAACGTCTTCCCACTGCCCGGATCCTTGTGCTCCTCCCACTCGGGCGGCAAGCCTCCAACTCCAGGTGCTGCGGGAGCTGCTGGTGCTGCGGCACCCTTCGGTTTGTCCCAAGAGGTCTCCTTCGTGACCTTGTTGTAGTAAAACACTTTACCGGTGGAGGGGTCCTTGTGCTCCTCCCAGTTTGGTGGCAAGCCTCCGGCATCAGGGGGTGCAGCTGCCGAAGAACCTGCGGGCTTGTCCCAGGAAGTCTCCTTGGTCACCTTGTTGTAGTAGAAGGTCTTCCCAGTGGATGGGTCTTTGTGCTCCTCCCAGTTGGCGGGCAAACCTCCACCTGGTGCACTTGGAGCCGCAGGAGCAAGAGCAGGCTTCGGAGCGGGCTTGTCCCATGTGGTCTCTTTTGTCGTCTTGTTGTAGTAAAATGTCTTCCCACTGCCTGGATCTTTGTGCTCCTCCCACTCAGGCGGCAAACCTCCAACTCCAGGTGCTGCGGGAGCTGCTGGTGCTGCGGCACCCTTCGGTTTGTCCCAAGTGGTTTCTCTGGTCACCTTGTTGTAGTAGTATGTCTTGCCTGTGGTGGGATCTTTGTGCTCTTCCCAGTTTGGGGGCAGTCCCGCTGGTGCCAGTGGGGCCGGGAGGGCAGGCTTAGCTGCCATAGCCGCAGGTTTGTCCCAGGTGGTCTCCTTCGTGATCTTGTTGTAGTAGTACGTCTTGCCCGTGACAGGGTCCTTGTGCTCGGTCCAATCGCTTGCGCCGGGCGCCGGTGGTGCTCCGGGTGCTCCCGGTGCCTTTGGTGCGGCCGGGGCCAGTGGAGTGGTGGCCGCAAGCTTAGGTGCTGGCTTGTCCCAGGTCGTCTCCTTGGTTATCTTGTTGTAGTAGTAGGTCTTCCCAGTCACCGGATCTTTGTGCTCTGTCCAATCATCCTTCAAATCGGGAGCTGGTGGTGCGCCTGGAGCCAAAGGTGCTTTTGGTGCCAAAGGCGTGGTGGCGGCCAGTTTGGGCGCTGGCTTGTCCCACGTCGTCTCTTTGGTTATCTTGTTGTAGTAATACGTCTTGCCAGTGACCGGATCCTTGTGTTCTGTCCAGTCGTCTTTCGGAGCTGCTGGTGCCAATGGCGCGCCAGGAGCCAAAGGCGCTTTGGGAGCACCTGGTGCCAGCGGGGCGGCCGGCTTTGGTGCTGGCTTTTCCCAGGTGGTCTCTTTGGTGATCTTATTGTAATAGTACGTCTTGCCAGTTACTGGGTCCTTGTGCTCTGTCCACTCGGCTGGTAGAGCTGGAGTCAGGGGAGCGCCAGGCCCCCCAGGTGCCCTGGGAGCACCCGGCGCACCCGGGGCTGGGGGCACAGCTGGCTTGGGTGCCAAAGGAGCTCCAGGGGCTGCCGGTGCTAAGGGTGCTTTGGGTGCTAGTGGGGCTCCAGGGCTGGGAGAGGCGATCGAAACCGTCGGTCTCGAGAGACCTCCGGGTGGAGCTGGTGCAGCGGGACCGAGCCCTGGTCGCGATCCTGGCGCGGGGGGCGCCGGACCCGAGGGCAGCTTGGGAGCCGCAGGTGCCCCAAGCGGTGTCAAGGGCTTCGGGCCGCTCAGGGACGGTGCCCCAAGCGGTGCCTTGGGTGTGCCGGGGCCACCTGGGGGTGCTGGTGGAGGCGGGGCTCCAATGCTTGAAGCTGGCCTGCTCCAGGTCGTCTCCTGCGACTCCGACAATTCCCACCCCACCCCTCGCACTCGGACATGACTCGGCAACGGGCCTTCGTGACGGAGTTGTAGTAGTACGCTTTGCCCGTTGTAGGGTCTTTGTGCTCTGCCCAATTCGGCGGCAGCATTGGTGAAAAGGTATCGTACCGCAAGAGTTTACAGAATTCGCCTGACACGCTCAGGAAGCAGTTGCAGCTCACTTCAAAACACCAAGAACGGAAAGGCTTTGGCGACTGATTGCTTCCCAGGAACATTAAATTGTACAGAGACGGCGCAGTCTTCCTCCTGAAATTGCTAGAGACAGGTCTAAAGCCGTGAGGATTCTGCATGTCAGCTTGGAACTACATGATCCCAAGACTACCCAAGACTGCCCCTGGGACCTGTCCTCTGGGAGGCGGCTGCAATCGCAGCTACAGCGGGCCGTCTAAGCCTAGGCCTATGCCGCCTATGCTCTGTAGCTAAAGGGGAGGGCCACACCTCTTAAAGGTTCCTTTCTGACATGTGTGTGGCGGGGATCATGCTGCGAAGCTGCGCTTTAGGTTTACAGGACACGGCCTTCCAGGAGACATGAAGGGGTCAGGGCAGTCGAGGGGACTGAGTTTTGAGGCTGAGCATGGAGAGCCGTGGCAGTGCTACCTCCCTGATGTAAACATTTCTCCGAGCCAAAAAGAAAAGGACACATGCAAAACAAAAAACTCCTTCAGTGGCATGTGGACAAGAGACTGATGCTCGCAAGCAGTCACATCATTAGCATAGCTTAGCAGTGGATTCCGCTGGTTAAGGCCCGCATGCCTCATTCCATCCGCAGCCACAGACTTGCGTCTGGCGCCGTCCCGAACCGTCCCGACCCCATACAACACGTGTCCGAGCTCCACCTCCAGGAGACAGAAACCTTTCTGTAGGTCATCATGGCAACTAGGATTGGCCTCAGCTGGCAAGAGCGACTCTTCCGTCGAAGAAAGATGTGCTTCAAGGTCAGACAGAGCACGGCACAGCGACAGCGCTCCCAATGCCCTTGTTTTCGTACATGTTTCTCCATCTTGCTCCACCCCATAACCCCGCAATACAAAAGCTTCTGTTTGCTCAGGTTCGGCACTAACCTCCGCAGTACCGCGGAAGGCCGTCCACAACTGACATGACTATGAGGTCGCTGCCTCAAAAAGTGCTCGGGAGATCGCAAGGCGCGTGGCCCCGGCCTGCAAAGCAAGCTCAAGCGATGCAACTCGGGAACACAGGGGCTGCAACATGCTGCAACATGAATCCTGAGGGCAGATGATCTGCATGGCAACTTGCACGAAATAGGCATGTAGCTGGCGCCTGCCCACTCAATCCACCTCCGCGGGTCTCCACAAAGACATCGTACTGCCCTGCTGTGCCTTGCAGATACGATACGACGAGACGTCGGCATTTAGAAAAGCTACAAGTAGACTGTCGAGAAATGGCCTGCCTGCCTTCGTTGTCACAGTTTCTGATCCAAGCCACCTCCTTCTTTCATAAATTCATAATTGTGATAATGTTGTGCCAAGGCACCGGTCAGCTTGAAAGGCTGGCAGACATCGACCCCTCAGATGATTCTTGCAATGCAAATCTCGAGTCGACAGGGCACGTACCCGGTTTCCTAAAGCCAGAAGTGCGGCCCCACCCCAGTTACTTCGTGTACCAGATGTTCCTGGGACGAGCAAGAACGAAAATTGCTCAACTGTCAGGCTCGATGTGGGCAAGAAGGCACTGGGGAGGTGTTGCGTGGCAACTCAGAGGACGTCATGAAAAATGCACATTCTGAGCAAGCCGACGGTTGTAAATCTGCGGCCATCGGGAATACATGTCCTCGCTGGCATGTCGTGAACTGCGGAGTTTCTTGAGGGCTCTTCCGGCTCTTGATGACCAGCAGCACGCCCGCAAGACCCACACTTCCACTTCGTCCTGCTCGCCGTTGACACGGAAGATCCCTGTACCCCGGACGAGCACCTTGGGGAGAGGACTTCGGCAGAGTTTGCTCTCGCTCTGGCACAGCCAAGCTTAGGCCGAAGCGACATGAGCCGAAGCGCGCTTTCGAGTGCCCGTGCCTCACCAGTCTACTGCAGATCCAAGTCTGCCGTGGTACTCAAACCCCACACCTTTCGTGTGTCCAATCCTCTTTGGGGTCCCAGGGAACTTGGCAAAAGTTCTCCGAAACCAACCGGCTGCACAACCCTCAGGAAGCAATGCCCGCAGCCTTCGACGTAAGAGAGCCACTCCTCGACGCTTGCGAGGGTTACTATGCGGCTGGACCATGGGAACCAGAAGAATGCAAAAGCCGAAACGACACGCATTGCATCAGCTTGGACAGACTTGGGCAGGCTCCTTGCCCCCGTGCCAAAACTTCGGGGGAAGGTCAGGCCGGAAGTACCTCAGGGAATATGCGAGGCCTTGAATACACCGTCATGTAGTGTTCTGAAAGACTGCTCACCGGCCAAGCCTTGTGCGATTGGAAGGGTCTCTAATATCGAACTCCAAAAAACAAAATCTGCGGACGCCAACAGAACACTGCTACATCCGTCAGAAGTCCGGAATAGTCCTGACATCCCTAACGAAATGTCGAGTTGATGGTGCACTTTTCTATGGTCGCGTGGACTGTCGGGTTGGTGTTCGGCCTGCAGCCACTGCTCAAGAATCACAGGCACAGTCATGATTCACCGCTCCTTCGCCTAGATGTGTGCTAGGTGAGGGACCATTCCCGCTCACCCTCCGCGACCCCAATGTCGAGCTGCTCCTGACACTGCAAGGGCGAACGGCTCCCTGAAGAAGTAGCATCCTTCCATGCCTCTGCTGCAGTCTCACGATCTGGCCTTCGAGGCAGCTGCTTCATACGGCTCGTCCTGAACCTACATCAAGGCACGAAGGGACATTAAAACATACACCATGCAATGAAGTCAGCATGCTGGTCGAGATCCCTTTTGATCGCCGCCTTCCACTATTTCGATACCCATGGGATGCCCATACGCTTCTGAAGGCGGCAGGTGGTGAGACTCGGCATAAAGCATCCGGAAAATTGTGAGAAAAGCCTGCTCACCACGTCGGGTCAGGAATCTTGATAATTCCGGCGAAGCTCAGGCCAATCAGGACCACTACTGCTATGACGCCAACAACAACAAAGTCAACAGTTTGACCGAGGGACTCGGTCTGTGTGGACACTTTTCGCTCCAGGATAGAAACGAACTTTGCCACAAAGGGTGCCATCTTGGATCCGATAGCTTTCACTTCGGGATCCTCCCTGCTCAACCCGGCATACTGGGCCACGATTGGTGAGTCCCCGAGACGATTCATGATTTCGTCACGACGCTCATCATCGGACATCTTCATGAGCTTTTGCTGATCCTTGCTCTCCAGCTTCTCGTTGTAGTCCTTTCCCAAGTCGGGGAGGACCTCCGACATGACATCATCCACGAGCTTGGAACGTTCCAGTCCTAGGCTTCGCCAGGCAAAGGCTAAAAAGCTTCGCTGCCGCGACAGACAGGGGTTAGGGTTTCGGGTTTAGGGAGTTTAGGGTTTAGGGTTTTTGGGGGTGCTGGCAAGGCTCTCCCCCAGAATTTGGCGAAGCAGTCAAAGGCATACATGCGATTGCTCTCCAGCTGGGGGGGCCAAATCTTGGGCCAATCCTTCTTGACAGTAGCCACGACACCGCGACCACCACCCGACTGCTCCTCCATAGCCAGCTGGAAAATGTTGATGTCCATCCTCCCAGATGGGAGTTTCCGAAAATAGGGGACCCTAATATAGTACCCTAAATAGTAGGGCCCTTATTTAAACAAACGGACCCCAAAACAAGGTACCCCTAATTTTCGGAAACTCCCAGATCAAGCAACAAGAAGGAGGATGTGAAGAAGGACCCAGCAGCCTCGGCCCAGCAGCCCCCTGCAAGCCGAGTCGCCAATAAGTCTCCGCCTTGGCCAAGAAATCATCGAGGACGCCCTCGTCATTCACCTGGGTTCTTCTTAAGGAGTTTAGTTTAAGTTACCATAATAGGGATCTATAGTAAAATAATATGGTTTCCTTACTATGGCAACTCTACTTAAATCCCTTAATAAGAACCCAGTCACGTTCTTCAGTAAGGTCAGAAGCTCTCGGTACTCGTTTGATTGGATGAAGCTCCGAAGCCTTGGGTTCACCACACCTCGGTACTTTCCCTTTCCTGCAGAGGTGCTGGGCAAAGAGGACAAACCCTAGCTCCCGCACTCTGTCTCCCTTTCTGCTTTCTGAGTTTTTGTGCCTTGAGGTCCAGTCCGAGATGACCCCGCTTCGGCGTGCCCCAAAATCACAGATGGCACAGGTTGAATGGGTTTCCCCAGTGTTTGCGTAATGCCGTCATGCTGCTTACGAACTGGACTTCCGGCACGGAGCACCACGTGGAGTCTTGGGGGCGACTGTGCCCGTCACCGCTCAATGGCGTGGTCAAGCTTAGGCGCCTCCGTGGCTAAGGAGTGAACAGGATTGCTGATCCATCGTACGCACCTGCATACGCCCCTTCACGTGACTGCTGCATGTAGCTTCTGATGGTCCCTCACGAATCGATCCTTTAACAAGCTCGGGCGAACACTCATCTGGCTTTCTTGCGGCCGGGCTCGATTCGATTCAGCATTCAAATCATGGTTTACTCACGGGAACGGCGACATCGGGGGCACTAGAAGCCATCTAGAGCAGCCAACTCAAACAAGAGCCACATCTTCTTCCCCTCTGCTGTATTCTTGGCGGTCCTCCTCCTTTCTTCACTGCTCCCTTCCTCTTTGTTGCAGCCATCGCTGTGCGTGCAGGCTGGACAGGTTGTGGGCCCAGGAATGTCACCTGGCGCCATCAGCAGGAGCCCAACGGGTAAGCAAAACAGTGCGGCACCCACATCCCACCCCAGATGACTGGCACCGGCACCTGGCTCACCCGTAAGGCTCCGTAGAGCAGCAGCGAGAGGCACAGCCAGCGGGTACGAGCCATGGCGGGTGACAGGAAGCAGATTTCGATTCAAGAACTGCTGACACCATGACCGCCCAGACTCGGCTCGCTTTAACACGTCGTGACGACACTGCTGTGTAAAGCATCTGCATTGTGTGGAGCTGTGCCGAAACATTGCTCTGTGGCACTATGGCTTGAGACACCATCGGCCGGGTTTGCAAAAGTCTGTAGCCTGACATCTTCACCGAGACATGACAAGCATATGTCTGCATGCATGCATGCATACATACATGCATACATACATACATACATACATACGAACATGCACATGTACATACATGCGTAGCTACAGACGTACGTACATACGTACCTACAAGTACCTACCTGCCTGTCCACCTGCCTACATACCGACCGACCGACAGACAGAGAGACAGATATGAATGCTTGCCCTCGTGGAGATGGGCTTGCATCCAGCCACTTGGGCAAAATGCAATCTCAGCTCATGGCACTTCTGACTATATAGAACTTCCGGCCTCAAAGAAGTTTTCGAGCATGAACGGGGAGTTGTCTCGGGAAAACTCCGGTCCGCGAACCTTGCCCCGATTGGAATGTCAAACAGTGGCGATGGCATGTGGGTAGTTGTCAAAATTAGGCTCCCTGTTTGGGTACCCTAAATAATAGGTGCCGTATTATAATAGGGACCCAAAAAGGGACCGTAGTTTTGACAACCACCCATGTACACATCAGTCCCCGCATGTCCGGGGACCCCGCGATCTGATACTGGACCTGCAAGCAACAAACTGAACCTGGCACCTCTTCGATGCTACTCGTAATCAGATTGCTGGCATGAATTGGAGGCAGAGGTGCATCGACAGCATTCATACCCAGCACTTGCACGAATCAGTGCAGCAACGGGAGTGTTGTCCAGTGAAGCTACACTTGGCCATCACCGGCTATATGCTCGCCAATCTCTGGCCACGCCTCTGCTTCTGTCCAGATGTTCGCAAGCTTGGCCAAATACAACCTCAAGTACTTCGAGCACTGGGCGGAGGCCTCGAAAGCACCGTATCCGCCGTGTACCCTCACAGCCCTGTGGATCGGGGCCCTGGCGCCTCCTCCAGGGTAGTCACAGGCTTGCCTTGCACTTTTCACTTCGCAAATCGCTGAGCGGACGATAGTTGCTAACATGGGGACAACTGCGACTTGCTTCTAGCAGGGCGACAGTCAATGTCCTATCAAGCCGCATCTGAGTGCAGCGCGCTTTACCTGGGCATGCAGCACACGTCGCTATGGATTTCTGCTGCGAGAAAGCATCAGGGATGGAATCCTGGCCTTCGGTTCCTCGGAGGGTCTTTGCGAGCTGAAGCTGCGGGTGGCCCCAGGACCTGTGCCAGGTGTCAATCGGTCATAGACCAACACTCCCTGCCAAGGCTCAGGACGGGGCTTGTAGCGAAGTGCAGCCTTCGCACAGGCACCCATGTAGCCGGAAGGGCCATTGCGCGGCAGGCCCGGCTTGCCATGCCTGTCGACCTCATGGCCCTTTCAAGGTAGCTTTTCGAGTTCCCTGAAGTAATGTTCCGGCATGGTATTTGGTGGAGCCTTCACTCCGGCAGGCACCGGACAGTGCGGAGCCTTTTTCAGAAGGAGACTTTCAAAGCTACAGGACTTGCAGCCTTCAACGATAATGCCAGAGTTTCACAAAGGATAGGTCGGTGAATCATGCTCGAAACGCTAGCAGCCTCGATGCTTTGGCTCTGTTCTCACTAAAGGTGATGTAAGCCGAAGAGCTAGAACTGCGTTTAACTTCATCCAGCAAACCGGGCAGCGCCGATGGTCTTCCTAGCACAGCCATGATCTTCCAGCGCATGTGACACTCCATCCCGGGTTATTGGAGCGGCACCGTGGACTCTGAGTACTGGCTTGGGCTGGAATGCGGAAGAAGGCTGACGGAGTACCTGGCAGCTGAACCATTGCACACCGTGACATGACTGGGACACTTCCCCAACTCGATTCCCAGCGCACGCAGCCAGACAAACGTCGATCACTGCATAGTAGTCAGCGCCCTGGCCACTTTCAACTTTCTAAACTGCCCCGAGCAGCTGGCACTGCTAAGTAAATGAGGGTCTGCGGTCTGGTACATACAGGGCTTAGGGTCTATACAGGGCTTACACTCTATAGAGTCTAGGGTATCAGGTAAGCCTCGGGTTTGGAGCTGTCTCACCGGAATTACATACAACAAGCTGTCCGGGTAATACCTATGGCTCCTATGGTGCCTGTGACTCACCCATAACATTACCACAAGTAAGGGCTTCAAACATGAATAGAGCAGGGCTTTTGGGTTCATGCCTGCTGGATGGGACGGCCCACGTCGAAGTCCAAGACTTGGGAGCCATTCCTGGCAAAGGCAAAGGCGGCTATTTCCCCACCTACAAGATGCCAAAGTTTTTTATTTTGATACGGTACTAATTATGCCCGCAGCGCATCTAATCCTGCAAGTAACACTCCGAAGCCTCCAAAGCTGCAGCCGGCCCTCCATCGTGTAGAGGCACCTGATGTTCAATTGCGCGCCAAGGATTGGAAGGGCTTGTAAAGGGAATGGTAGTAAACCTTAGGCTTAAAAGCTTCTCTCAGATTCAGTGTTACAGTTAAAGCAACTTCAGATGCATGCAGACTGACTGCTGCAAGGGCTGATCGAGTCTGGAACCCAAACACGTCGCCCGGGTTCACGCTCACCGGCGCCCTGCCAGGTACTAGCCACTGACAAATCATGTTGAAGGGGATGAGGGTGCGGTATATCATACGTACACACGTACACACATGCTTACATGCCTACATGCCTACATGCATCACTCCGTGCACGCATGCAAACATTCCAGGAAACAGCTATTGACCTTCTGGCTAGAGCCCTTCTTTCAAGGAAAAGCAGGGGGGCCGTCAACATTTTACAGTCGCATTACAGGTTGCATCAAAAGCCTCGTGGATCCCGTACATGCACTGGTAGCAGGCATCACACTTGGAAGCTTAAGCCAATCATATCAAGCTTCCAGAATCTTCAGATCTGCTTTTCAAGACAGGTTCCGACTGTCATTGTCAGAAGCCAGCGAAGCTGACATCATGGATCGGAGTGACTGCATCTCCGGATCTGTCCAAACAGTCGCATCCTCGAACTGCACGAACTTGCGACTGTGCCCTGCTTCGACCGCGACATGGTTTTCGAAGCAGCCGTGAGTAAGTTGAAAGCTTACCAAGGACACAGTGCACCACGTCGGTTTCGATGTTGCGACACTAGTGTTAGCTGAATG
This sequence comes from Symbiodinium sp. clade A Y106, assembly GCA_003297005.1. Taxonomy (NCBI): domain Eukaryota; class Dinophyceae; order Suessiales; family Symbiodiniaceae; genus Symbiodinium; species Symbiodinium sp. clade A. The sequence continues at coordinate 93,225 of BGNK01002418.1, forward strand.
CTCTCGCGTTCCAAATTTCTAGCAACTCGATGGGGACACTTAGAATTGACAGCTGGAGGAACTTCTGACAAGAAACACTTCTCCCTGGGGCAGATGGTCATCGCAGCGAACTGACTTTGCGTAGCCGTGCTCCCGGAAGGAGACTTTTGCCTGTTACAAGTTCCGTGCCTTCGCTTGTGCGGCGGCACGTCGGCTTGCGTGGACCAGGAGGCAACCTGCTACAACTTGTGCAACATGGGCGCATTCGCTACACGCAGTCTGCTGATCACACGCACGGCTGCTTGCTGGCTGCCACAGGAAGGTTGCCTGCCTGGGCCTAATGCGACGAATCCCGTATCATCTGCATTGACAGCATCTTTTGAAGCCGAGGATACGCACATACACGCACACACGCACACACATACAAAGGGAAACAGGTCCTGAAAGTACTTCGACAAAAGCTCCGTCCAACCAAGCCGGTAACACAATGAGTTACGGTTCCTATCAGGCAGCGTTTTCGTGCCGTGGTTTGCCAGTGGCGCTTTAACGATGGAAGCTGCCAACACATTCTCAGTTGATGCAGCAGCCCTTTTCCGTTGCTCTGCTTGCGAACTGGCTTTGCAGTTCTCGCTTCGATGCGCGCTGTCCAGGCTGATGATGTCGCGAAGCTGTGGATCAGACGGTGCCAAGCCGTCGATGCGGGAACGAATGCACAAAGCTCGATAGCCTTTGCGGTCCTCCAGTCAGCATGTATCCTGGCGTCACGAACGTCTGCAAGCCACTCTCGACATTAGCAGCATGCGGCGTCTCATCAAGAGCAGCATAGCTGCTTCGGGAACGCGACGTCCTCCTGCTGAGCTTTCGGGAGAGGTAAACCTGAAGCGCACCCAACTGCCTCCAACCTGTGAAGGCTGCCAGTGCTGCCCATGCCGTACAGCCACACAACTGCCATTGCCAACGCCCAACGATCGCCAGATGCTCTGGGCAGTCCCTCCCATCTGCCTCTGACGGCGTATCCTTGCACTCGATGCCCACGATCAAGGCTCCCAAAGCCACCAGCACAACATAGGCAATCATCACGGTGACGGCCAAGGCCCTGCGACCGCAATTCTGAGCTGATGCTGCCAGGAGCACGCAGAGGCAATGCCATGTGAGGGCCTGGGTGCCCAAGGGCCCAAGCAGAATCGAAGCCTCCACGGACCATGGAGCTCCCTGCTGGGGCAAGGCGTCGATGTCGAAGAAGGAGATCAGGCTCCCCACCCCCGAAACCACAAGGAAGCTGCCCAGGAGTGGCGCCAAGCAAGCCAGAAGGGGCCGTCTCCAGGTCACCAAGACCCAGGCTCCGAAGCTGGAGCCCGCACAACACCAGGTCAAGGAGATGCCTGGCAGGCTCTTGTCGATGGCCTCAGCCCCCACCCCCACTCCGCAGTAGGCTGCTGCCGCAAAACCTGCGGCAGCACCAATCACGACCTGGGTTCCCTCGAAGCCGCTGTGCACGGCCAACCCGGCAATCACCCCGGCCGCTAGCATCAGCGCAAGCCCCGACTGCAGGTTTGGAGCCAAATGATTTCGGTCGGTTTCGAAATGCGCCAGCCAGGCAGCACCCAGCGAAAAGCCGGCGATTACCAAATTCTCCCAAAGTCGCGGCCCATCCCACGCACAGACGCAGCCACAGGCCAGGGCTCCAAGCGCAATTGCGGTCTGATAGGGACTCTCGCGCAGCCAGGTACCAAAGTTTTGCATGTATGTCCTCAAAGGCGATCTCGCTACTTGACTGCGGAGTCGCGCAAAGTCTTGACACATAGAAGGATCGATAGCATCAGGCAGCTCTGACGGTGTTGGCGGTGCCGTGGGCTCGGGCTGAAATGGTGCTTGCGTACTAACAGTCTGAAAACCAGGTAGGTCGAAGTTGCCTGCTTCCGGCCAGTTGTATGCCCAAGCAAGGTTGACCCCAGCACAACTCAACCGGCGCATCATTGCATTTACGAGTACGAGTGGCCCATCTCTGGGCTGCAGAGAATTGAATCTGCACTAGGCTCGTGTTTTATCGAATCTGCTTGCGGGCCATGCCTTCTACTGCCAAGGCTTAAGGCAAAGGAGATAAGGAAATTCCATAGCTTTAAATGCCTCTATAGCTTTAAATGCTTCGGAGTCTGGTTGCGCCGGCATCTTCGCTCGAAGAGTCAGGGAGCTGCGGGCCTTTGCCCTCGCTGTTGAGCCATTCTTGGCTTGCTCGTCGGGGCACACATCACATGACAGTTTGCAAGAACAGCTTCTTTCTCTGCTATCTCGAGGGCAACACGGGCCTCCGTCTGCGGAGGCTGCTTGAAGCCGATCCGGAAGTGATCCATCTGATCGCGGGCGAAGGCCTGCTCAGAAAAAGCCGAAGCTTTTCTCAACTTCACGCCAGGATCCGCATCGGCGCGGATGACACAATCCTGCTGTTGTTCCGATTTGGGCCCTTGCAGCTGTACAGACACAGCTGTGCACCACAAGAAGGGCTTTCGAGCCTCGCCACAGGCTCCCACTAGAACACTGGCGCCCAAACACCTGTGGCAAAATCAAAGGAAGGCTGCACGTTGATCTCACACAGAGACATCTGTCGCCACTTTTTGGCAGCTTGCACTTGGACATGCCCAGTGCCGGCAGCTGCCGGCCGGCGGCAGTGCCGACAGTGCCGCAGCATCAGCCTGCCTTAGCAAAAGCAACTCTCAAAGGTGCTCCGAAGACACGGAAACGTCGAGGCGGCGTTCCATGTTTACAGCTTGATCAGTTTTGGAACCTCTCAGCTCTGCTTCTTGCAAAGTCGCATTGCATTGGAAGATAGCTACGATTTCGAGAAAGCTCATAGTTCGCACCGTTCCAATTCGGCACAGCTTCTCTTCGCCTCTGCTTCTCTGGTGGGGACAGATCGAAGTCCACCAGCCAGGGACCTTAAAAAATCCGAGTGCACCTTCTCTGCGGCCCTGCCCGCGCTAAACTTGCGGAGCGGCTCTCCGGCGGATGGGCTCCTTCCTCAGTACCGCAGGACACGGTACGTCTACGACTGGGCAGGTCGTAATATGGGGGTCTTAATAATTAGCTATGCTATTTTAAGGTTTCTGCGAGACTGGTCTCGTTTTGCCTTCGCCGGCTTGACTCAAAAGGGCCCTCTGCGGTAGAGGGACACGTCTCAACAAGGCTGCTTTGCAGATGCACACACTCTATACACGCACCTATCTAGCACTTTATCACACCCGTGACTCTTCTGGTGTTAGAGTGTGACAAAAAGAGTGAGACGTAGGATCGGTACTCAGCCGTCCTCTTTAGGATCTGCTTCGGCTGGATTCCCTTTCCTCCTCTGGAGTTGTTTAGCTCGTTTCTTCACGATGCTATCTATTGGCTGCTTAACATCTAGCTCATTCGTCTCCATCACGTGAACCAGTTTGGTTGGNCGGCTGGATTCCCTTTCCTCCTCTGGAGTTGTTTAGCTCGTTTCTTCACGATGCTATCTATTGGCTGCTTAACATCTAGCTCATTCGTCTCCATCACGTGAACCAGTTTGGTTGGCTCCGCATCACCTTAGTGAGTTGGTCAGCCACCATTACGTCCGTATCTATCCAACGTACCGTGTCCGTGAGGAACTCGTCGCTCGGACGGTAGTCTTCTTCGTACGGATCGCCAGCCTCTTCTCCTTTCTTCCTCCAGAGGTCTTGCCTTAAGGACGCTATCTCTATGGAGAGACGTTTGTCCGAGTGTTTTGAACACTTCGGATTCTTCAGCGTCTCCTCCAGGGACTTGCAGTCTGTGAACCAGATCTGCTTCATGAACTTCGCGGCTGAAGCTTCCCATCTCTTGAGGTCCAGTGCCCCAAACAGGTCAGCTACTGCTGCGCGAAGCACGTCTCCGTCCTCCACACCTGCCTGCAAGGTGTAAGCCTCGNNNNTCGTCCCATAGGGATGGTGTGGCAACGAAGATCATCCTCGCACCTTGGCTCCTGTGGTACTCCACAGACACTGAGCCATTCACCAAGAGCTCTTCCTCCTCGTTGGCGTGCGAGGCGTCCGTGATCACTAGACTCATCAGACCGCCGGGCTTGCTCCAGTCCAACAAACCGGATCTGAAGGTAATTCCCCTCTGATAGGTCTTGACCGCATACTCCACGGTCTTGTTCGCCTCCTTGATGTCAGCTACAGTGCCATTGTTTGACGCTGACTGGATACGCGAAACCCTATACGAGAGGTCTGGCCG
>BGNK01002419.1:250-37611 GCA_003297005.1 Symbiodinium sp. clade A Y106
AGATCATCATGAAGCAGTTTCACACCAAGACGTTACAACCGATTATTTGGCTCAAGACACAAAAGGAAGCGTTATCATAACTGTGTCTTGGTTTCCAGGTTTGCCCTGCAAATAACTAAAACCCTATTCTAATTGTAGCGGCCCCTATACCAAACCCGACTAGTAAATGAACTACACAGCGGCCGACCATGCAGCCGACGATGACGGACAGGCGCCACAGGCTACAAGCTACATGCACAGGACCTTCAGCCATGCCTGCCAACAGCTTGGAGTACGCTTCTCGACATTCAGCGTCGCGCCTCTGCAAAGTACGCTGCCCGGAAGCAGCGCTCACAGCAGCAGCAGGCCCCAATCGCACAGCTCTTCGACACGCCTCCCAAGCGGGATGCCGGTCATGTGCTGGATGTGGAGGATCTCCTGGCTTCGCGCGAAGCGCCGCTCCGCAAACTTGCCAAGAAGCTCGCCGATGCCGACGGCGACAGCGACAAAGTGTTTGCAGCGCTTTGCTCCGCACATTGGCATCCTGCCGGAGGCTGTGGTGAGTTTCCAAGTGGTGGGTTCGCCAAATTAGGGTCCATTTACAGTTCTTTTCCTGCAGAGCGACATACTCTTCGGGGGATCAGCAACCCTAAGACTCCAAGCGCACGAACACTGCGACAACATGGGCCCAAGTCTGTGAATGGTACCTGCTTGGGCCGTCTACTGTTTGGAGTGCCAGGCAAGAGCAAGCCAAATTTAGAGAACGACCCGAATGTACCCTGAGTCATGGCCTAAGCCCGAACCTCAAGGCCTCGCGCGCTCAATTGCCCTCGTAGGAGCCTGAAGAAACGGTTTTGTATATTCTAGATTCTAGTTCGTTCATATCGTTCATATCGCTGATATCACGTAATAGTAGACAGTAGAAAGCATCTCGAATTCCAGGTCCAGGTATCTCAGGCAGAGTATTGGGGCTATTGCCTCCAGGCATGTACGCCCGCAGGGCCCAAGAGGAAGCATTCCCGATCATAGAGTCGCAGTGAACAGCCGTATCAGCATCAAGTCCATGAGCGAATTAGATCCTCGAGCAAAAGTAGGAAAAGCACTCCCGTACCCTGCACCGCAAAGCCTGGGCCGCGTGGACGAGGAACCTACACCCCCGACCCTAAATGGGCTAAGCGGCTACTCCCGAACTCTCAGAGTCAAAACGCAAAGATCACACCCCTAGAGTAAACTGGAGATTTGTTGGCATCATGATTATGTTTTGTGTTGTTGGTTTTCGGACCACTCAAGTCTTCAAACACGCATCCCAAAGCTTCCCAATCAACACCAAAACGCTAAACCCCACAACCCAAAACGAGCTGCGCACAGGTTGCGACCTGCGGGGCTACGTCTCCAGAGAAATCTGCCGCGAGCTGGAAGAACAGCCTGGGCCTGTGGATTCTTGTCCTGTAAGACCCTAAGGGTTCATGTACTCATATCATATATGGGAGTTTCCGAAACCTTATTTTGGGGTCCTTATAATAAGGATCCTACTAGTTAGGGTACTATATTAGGGTCCCCTATTTTCAAAAACTCCCATGTACATTGGCCTTAAAGTAGTCCCTATATAAGTACATTGGGCCCAAAGTGTAGACTATTTGGGTACATGGACACTTTTGGGGGAGCTGGTTTGGCAATCCTTCACTAACCTCGTTGGGTTCATAAATCCTACTGTAGCTAGTGTCCACCTTGATTCCCCTCTTGAGCTGCTTGAGGGTACACAGTCCCTAGGTTTCTATGGCCTCACGTACTTTATGTTTTGCGGGTCATACCTCGGAGACCAGGACTCATGTCCTTCTATTGTGTAAAGCGTTTGGGGCTACAGGCTCGCTTAGTGTGTTTTCTTCGGGGGTAATGCGTTAAAGGTTGCAGTGCCATGAAGGGCGATAGGGTTCTGTAGATGAGAGATATGGGGTTTAGTAGGTTTGAGTACGCAGAGGTAAGATATCCTTTACAACAGCACTCGTGGACCTGTTTTAAGACTTTAAAGTTCTAAGTACAGGCACCTTTACGGGATTTCATGATTAGTTTTTTCTGCCACAAGGTCTTAATCACATACATGGGATATTTACTCAATGGTAGTTAATACTGCAGGAACCCTGCTTTCTTTCTACCATGAAGCCCTAAACCACCAAACCCCGAAAACCCTAAGCCGTAGGACCCTTTGGGGGATTTGGGTCTGAGGTTTTAAGGCTGCAGGATTTCGTTCACCAGCAATATGTAGCCTATTAGTGTAGCCTATTGTAGAATGACTTCAGTACGTGCTGATAATGGTAACAGTATATAATAGACATAGTAAGAAAATCAAGACTAAGCCTAATCATAATAACAATGTATGTATTCATTCACAAGCCCTAAACCCCTAAACCCTAAACCCTAAAAACTAAACCCTAAACCACCCATGCTCAACAATAAGCTGCCGGACTCGAGGCTTCTCAAGGAGTGGCCTCATGCCCGATCCTTGCCCCTCGCTGCCTACCTAGAGGCTCCATAGCAGTTCCTTTTCGGGGCTCATATTTAGAATCCGTAAGGTGGTCCCAAAAAGGAACTACTATGGAGCCTATGGGTATAGCCACGATGCTACGTACGAAGATCAGCACTGGCATACGACATATTCGTTTGAGATCTGGATGGCCAACGCAGATCCCGGCAGACCAAAGCCGAGACTCGTTCTACTGCAAGGCCAATGACTACCTGGACCGGAGAAAATACATCGACTCCTAATAAGTATAAGATAATAACACTTCAGCAATAATAATAATAGTAGTAATAATGACAGTATATATATATGCCTAGAGGAAGACAGAGAGAATGAATTGGGTGAAGACGTGGGGTTCTCTAGGCTCTCCGGTGGTACCCTTATGCCGTCTCCTGATTAAAGCTGGGTGCCCTTCTTGCTCAAGGTTCTTAGGGTTGAGGGTTCAGGAATCTTGGGAATGAAGAGGTTCAGGTTTGCGGCCCTCGGAGTTTGGTAGCCGTGTTTCGAACGAGGTTTGAGGGAGGGAGGTTACGAGGGAGCCAAGAGACATCAACATCTGTTTTTGGGGCCGTAGGCCTCAGGAATTGGAATAGGGTGTCGGGGCAGAAAGACCAGAAGACTGCCACTGAGGTGTCCACTGATTTTCCAACGGCTGGACATCTCGTTCGTGGCCAGCCCAGTATTCTCAAGCGGCTTTTGATATCAGCTTCGCTAGGTAGCACTGATATTGCTGTAGCATCGGAGCCTAAACAATTACCTATACTATTTTGGGGGCTCCTTATTATAAGTATAGTATAATGGGCCCCAAAACCCTATTCTAATTATTAAGGCAACTGTATTAGTTTCATTCCGAGAGTTCTGGATTATGGAATCTTGGGATGGGATTTCCGTTTCGTAATTAGTGGGTCTTGATGTTTCAGGGTAGCTTTCGGCATCGTGGGTTTTCTAGGGTCCAGGTAGGAATTAGGGCAACGGTTCAAGCTTCTTGAGGGTTTTGGATTTTGGTTTTAAGGACTCGCGTTTAGGGATTGGGGGCTTCAGGGTTAGCATGTTGAGGAACCCCATGTTGCCTCCGAAGCAAAGTTCTGCTCTTGGTTAAAAGTCGATATCAAATACCACGTGACATTTCTCGAATTTGTGACTGTGGCGTTGGCTTTCAAATTTCCCAGGCTGTGAATAGCCGTGCAACGCTTGAATGTTGAGAAAATCTAAACAATCTCATGCCGCTGTGGGTTTTATTGTCAGCCTGGAGCAAGCTGTTGCTGGCTGTGGCACGGCCCGGCTCATACTGTTACGGTCTCTCCTAGTCGCACTGCCGGCTTCACTGAACCCTAAACCCTACAACGCTGGAGCCTGCCACGACCCCGAAACTCGAAACCCTAAACCCGAAACCCTGAACCCTAACCCCCCCAAACCCCTAACCGCCTAAACCCTAAACAATAAGCCCTGTCTATTAGNTCCGGCCACCGTTGCACAGGCGGCTGTAAAGAAGCAAACCCCCAAACCCCCAGACCCCCGGAAGGATCTAAAAAGTAGATCCCCTAATTTGGGTTTAGGGTTTATAGGGGTTTAGGGTTTGGAGGAAAGTAGATCCCCTAATTTGGGACCCTAGCTACTAAAGGGCACTTTATGGGAACCCCCTTAAGGGATCTACTTTTTGGATCCTCCCTTAAGGGGTCTGGGCCACCTGAAGCCCTAAAGGGGTTACTCAGGAACCTAGTTAGATAATTATCCGTATTATTATTCCTTGTAGGCTTCTTTATTCTAATTATAACAATACCTTAGTAGCTGAGTGGATACACTTTACACTTTTTGGGATAATATTACCCACTGTAAAACGGAAAATGTACACTTTTGGGGGCTTCTGAACTCAGCAACTAAGGATAGCCAACTACCCTGAAGCCCTAAACCCTGCTAAACCTCAAATTCCTAAACCCCGAAAGCCAATAAGACTCGCCAAAACTCGAACCCCAAGGGTCTTTGAGGATGTTCTCGGGTCTGGTGCCAATTTATCGGAGACTTCCGAGCTTCCCCGCAGATTCAGTACCATATTGAGTTTGAGGGTTTAAATTGAGGGTTTTAGTGGTTTAGGGTTTTCGGGGTTTCGTGCTTAGGGGATCCCAACGCCTACTACTTTTATGGGCTTTTGCAGCTTTTATGAGAGTTTTATATGTGGGTTGTGCATGGTATTTCAGGTTTTGCCTTAAGGGGCCACCGTAGTCAAGGAGTCATAGACATAGCCCAGTGTTTTTTTTCGGGCCTCGGCTTAGTTATAAGGGCTTTGCCCTATAACTAAGGGGTCATAACCGGGTCCTTCGGGCTTCCTTGGATCCAAACGCCTGGCCTTTCACGAGGGTGTGTTTTTTGGATCGCATAGCATTATCTATAGGGGTTGCTTTAAGACCCATTTTGTGTAACGATTTGTAGGTTAAACGGCGTTGCCCTGTGATGATGTAGCCTACTAGTTATCTCTTTAACTACCATAACCTGTATTTTTGCTGGTTCTGGTTACAGTCCCCAATGTAGAGTTTACAGGGACCCTCACCCCAAGGGTCCAGGTACTCATATAGTATATACATGTACTCCCTACATAGGTACATTGGGCCCAAAGTGTATACTATTTGGGTACTTATTACCCTACTTACTAAGTCCCATGATCCTCTAAGTAGACCCTAAACCCTAAACCCATAGGAACCCTGTAGATCCCTTTAAGGAACCCTATAGATCCCTTTAAGGTACATGGGCCCTTAGGGCTCAGCTCAAGGTAGTTTTGGAGTTGGAGGTCGGTCGTTGGCTCGTCCAGGTTTCGGTGGGAAAAAGTTGCTGAGGTAATATAGGGGTTCCTTAATTACCGTAAATCTTATTAGGGAACCTAATATAATTTAGGGTATATTCCTTCATTAATGAATATAATCACCTTAAATCATATTAGGGATCCTAATATAATTTAGGGTATATTCCTGAATTTAGGGGATATCGGAGTCTTTGGGTGAGGAATTTCACAGGGCTTGTACAACCCAGACCCCCGGGAGGATCTAAAAAGTAGATGGGGTTCGCATAAAGTACCCTTTAGGGGATCTACTTTTTAGATCCTCCCGGGGGTCTGGATAGGGGTAGGTGCTTAGTAATCGTCCCTATATACATAGACATAAGATAGACAACTAACAAGGCACCTACATTTAGGGGTTAACGAATCGATTCTGCCTTGGATGCAAGGATGTTGGGGATGTGATATTTTAGAAAATGGCATCGTGTGTCTGAGCTAGCCCGTCTGCAAGCTTGCCTCAATGCCTAACTCATAATATGTCCGAACTTGGAGATCAGCTGATTTATCACGCCGCACGGGCTATCCCCGAGAAGCCGCTCCTCATCCTGTAACTGCGGCCCTAAGCCCATCTCCAGGCCCCAATCGCCAAACCCTATGCAATATGTCCAACCATAAGTTGTCGCATACTTTTTTTGCAACTCCTCCATAGAGCCGTGAAGGAACCCGCACTTAACCCCACCTTGGACTACGAAACCCTACTTTACTATAGGTTCTTATTGTACTATGCACCCGAATGTGGACTTGATAGGGAGGGTACAACAAATAGGTTTTGGTAAGTTAAAGTATTTAAAACAGTATTTACCAGGATCACATTTCTTTTGCACAAAGTCCAGGCTGCGACAACTGCCGCGGGCTGGGAAGCCCCCGTCGCACACTCAGCACATCCTGGGTTATGGAGCGTAGTTTGAGTTACCATCATGCTGATCTACAGTTAATACTAGGGTTTGTTGTTACGGAAGCTTTAATAGATTCCTTCGCAAGAGCTAAGCTCATGCGTGGGGAACCCTGCCCCCGAAGTCGTCCTGCGCTAACACAGAAATGGAAGCATTAATAGCAGTATTCAGAATTCCTTCGGATTGCGATTATTAAAGTTAGCTTTTCAGCCATACCAAAAGACATCTAATCCCGATTAAGCATGTTGAGGCGTCTGGGCCTTCGAAATACCAGGCATGGTTTCCTTAAGGCTCCATGTACTTATACAGTATATGCTTATGCTTTAAAGGGGCTCCTATACAGGTACTTTAAGACCGCAGTATATACTAGACAGGTACATGGAGCCTTGGGGAGGAAAGGAGTAGGAGTCGTAGTTCTCGGATCACACACAGCCGTGATGAGGTATCTGAGGTACCCAACATTTGCAGGGTTTAGGGTTTTAGGGTCTAGGGTTTTAGATTGAGGAGCTGGAGACGAGTCAAATCAAAGGATAAGGACTTAGTACATTGTTTTGCAAATACAGCAACAACACGCACAAGATCCTACAACTAGATACAACCCCAACAGAGGTGGCCACAAAACTCTTCGAGTACATGGCATGAACCCGGACCCCCAGAGCAAGGAATAAAAAACGCAGGAAGGCGACCATAGGTAATTTGCTGGAACCGTGATGGATCATAGGTTGCGTCGGGCTGGTGGTTCGGCCAGCAGGCATCAGGATTTAGGGGGTACGGCTTACGACTTAGGGGGAGGGTCTGCAGTTGCAGCCTGGGGATCGGCGATGAGGCTTAGAGCCCAACAAATCCTACCCTGCCTCGTAGACACGGATATCTGAAGCCATGTCACCTCCAGATAAACATAGCACCCTTCAATTAAAACCGAGCCAGAAGAACGGCCCTAAACTAGATCCTAAACCCCTAGTAACACTCCGGAAAGCACAGGAGCTGTTTACCAGGAGCCCAAGCCCAGAGAACCCAGTAGCCCCTAATTAAGGAATAGACCTTAAATCATAATATTAGGGCCCCTATAATTTATGCCCTTAATTAAGGAATATACCTTAAATCATAATATTAGGGCCTCTATAATTTAAGCCCGTAATTAAGGAATATACCTTAAATCATAATATTAGTCCTTAATTAGGGGGTATTGGGTTCTCAGGGTACTTCCACCGTACATGACTTACTTCCACCATACATGGGTGGTTGTCAAAATTAGGGTCCCTTTTTGGGTCCCTATCATAATACGGCACCAATTATTTAGGGTACCAAAAAGGGACCATAATTTTGACAACCACCCACATGATGATTGAATCATGGAGTGACCCTTACGTGATTTACAGCATGTTCCTTGAAGCAGGGGATTTGCGCGATCAGAGTACCCTAAACCCCTTCGCCCGAAAGCCCTTTCGAACCCAATAGCAATGGTAGAGCCCTTCACGTGTATGGTGGGGGAGCCGGGATCCAGGCAAACCCTAAACCCCTCAGCCCTAAACCCCTAAACCCTACTTGGAGGGCCAGGGGACTTAGTAAGTCGTTTATTAGTAGGGTTATAATTGGGGTAACTCCATTTAGGGTACTTATAACTCTACTTATAACCTACGTACTAAGTCCCCTGCCCCAAGTAAACCCAGGAACCCGTGTCTGCGGCCCCGAGCGGCACGGCTTTGGAATTGCTCCACCGCTACGCCCAGTGTGCTGGGAGCCCGGCTTTGTTCTTGAGGATCTGTGGGGGTTTAGGGTTTACAGGGTTCAGAGTCTATAGGGTCTAGGGTTGAGGGATTAGGGATACAGGGTTTAGGGGTTTTGGGGTTCAGGGTTGAGTATTTAGGGTTGAGGGTTTAGGGCCATAGGGGTTGAGTGACGTGTACTGTAGTAGGGGGTGGAGTTGCACGGCAACTTCCGAGTTGGCTTTACTGCTTCTACTTAGCGGATCATGGGACTTAGTAACTGGGGTTATAATTAAGGTAACTATACTTATAATTACTTATAACCCCACTTAGGGTACTTTTAACCGTACTTACTAAGTCCCATGAACCTCCAAGTATGACTCTTGGTATCCTAACCTTTTATGAAACGATGAGCACTCCTATTCTTATTTTCACGACGGTTATGATGATTTGTAATTTTTTCTCTTCTTCGCAGTCAAATGCAGGGGTGGCGTTCGACATCAGCGTCTTGTGCAGTAATCTGGCTGTTGTAGAAAGTTCCTACTGGTAGTACTCTGCACCCACAAGAGCAGAAACGACCGGCAAAAGACAGAAACGAAGGCCACAGCTCAGAGCCTCCCGCGGCTCACCTCGTCTAGGTTGGGTCAAGTCTTGTTGAAGTGTTCTTGGGCAAAAGAATCCGAGCAGCCTGCAAAGTCCAACTTACCCCTTCACTACCGAATATACTACAAACTATGGAGAGCTCCTTCATACTGTTGATGGACAAAATCCTGCATTACCCATTATAAGGAATATACCATAATTCCCATAGTTTAGAGTCCTTAAGGTCATGCAGGATTTTGTCCATCAACAGTATCTAAGCAATGAAGCAAAAAATCCTCCAAACTCTGAAAGCCCTAAGCTCCTAAACGACATCACGTTGTTTATCTTTCCCTAGGGCTCCAGTCCCCTAAATAGTAGGTTACATTCCCCACATAATCCCAGTAACCCATTATTTACGTGACTGCAGCCCTGGGACTTGTTGAAAAAATGACCCCAAACCCCAAAACCCTAAACACCCCAAACCCTAAAAACCCTGCGAGCCCAAACCCCTAAACCTTTAACCCGGTGTCTCAGGTTTGCCTTGGCTCTCCAGAGGATCACTGGGCCTCAAGATCGCAAAAATTCTGAGTGTTGAAGCGCCCCTTAGGGCCTTCGAGGTGTAGATGGGTTTGAGGATTTAGGGGGTTCGGGTTTACAGTACAGGGTTCGTACAGGTTCCTATAGATCTTGATTGGCTTTTCGTGGCATCTTGGCTGGGCTTTACAGGGCGTGTACGGCCCTCTGGGTCTTGAATGATAGGGTTATTACACTTGTGGAAGTAGCGACAACGCAAAAACAAGGAATGGTAGTGCCGAAACATCTGAACAGTATCACCGCAGGTGGCACAAGATTAATGCTCAATAACCTTTGGGAGACTCTGCAAGGCCAGCAGCGCCCTCACCAGAGGCGCCTGAGCTCGGCGGAGGATGAGGCCGTCCGGGCGCGGGGGCAAGCGGCCCTTGCGCAAATGGCGGAGGCGGTATGGAGGTCGAGGTGGAGCGGCGAGTTCGCCAGCGGGTGGCCCTGCAAGAGGAGGAAGCGCGGATGCTGAAAAACAGTTTCCTCTGACTCTGCTGCTCGGTGTCTTGCACCAGACGCTGCTGCGGCCGCCATTCAGAAGCAGTGGTCGCATGCTGTTGGGCAGATCACTGCCTTGATGGAGGCCAACCTTCAGAGCGGGGCCGCGACGCCAAGGCCCAGCGGACCCAGAGAACCCAACCCAATACCCCTTAATTAGGGAAGGCCTCTATAATTTAAGGTATATTCCTTGATTAAGGGGCCCCTTGGGTTCTTTAGGGAGCTCCTGTGACGCCGAGCCTTCTCGGCTGGCTCTGCCACAGCGGGCTCATGGTTCCTATAGAGATACCTATTCATAAATACTTTTGTTAAGGGCCCCCGAAACTAAAACCCAGCAACATATTACTATTATCACCACTATTACGACCATCAGTGCTACTAAATTGGTATTATTGTCACTGCGATCGTTACTATCATTACTAGTCTTCTGAGGTTTTTACCACGGTGCATCACCATTCTGACGAGGTTAGATGCAGCAGATTCACATTTCCAGCTGTGCAGCAGAAAACACAGTGATGGACCCTCCCCTGCAAGCTTGGGATTTAGGATTTAGGCCCCCCCAAGTACCCTTTAACCGGCTCTAATATTTCTCATTAAGAGGTAATTTGGGGCTACAATAAAGGGTAGTTGCTTCAGTTTGAGGGCTTGGGGGCTTCGGATTGGGTGTTTAGGCCCAGAGAACCCAACACCCCGTAATTAGGGAATATACCTTAAATTATAGGGGCCGGTATATTATGATTTAAGGTATATTCCTTCATTAAGGGGTATTGGGATCTCTGGGGGATTTAGGAGGGCTTAGGGTTTAGAACGCGGAGTTTAGAGTTTAGACTTTAGGGTTTAGGAGTTCAGCGGAGTTTAGAGTTTAGACTTTAGGGTTTAGGAGTTCAGCGGAGTTTAGAGTTTAGACCTTAGGGTTTAGGAGTTCAGGATTTAGGTTTCAGAGCTCGTGAGCCCGAAAACATAGGAACCTTTCATCAGACTTTCACTACTGAAGGGTTTTGGCGAGTTTGCATTGTCACTTTGCGGTGAAACCCAACCCTCCCACTTTAAAGCTCAAACTTCCATGCCATAATCCCCAAATCAAAAAATATTTTAGTCTCTGCAGCCGCCAACGCTGTGATCAAGCAGCCCTGCATAGGATTCCGTGTCTCTGAAATCCTCAAATCCAGAGACTCCATTATCCCTTAATTAAGGAATATACCTTAAATCATATTAAGGACCCCTACTACAATTTAAGGTATATGCCTTAATTAAGGGATAATGGAGTCTCTGGGAAGCCTCATGCCCCCAAACTCCAAACCCTGAGGCCTAAAGCCCTGCACCGACTGAAACCTGAACACCCGGAATCCCAGAGCCCTGAACCCGTAATCCGTTGATTTCACTGGGCTCTACAGCCAAGTCGCTGAACTTAAACCCCATATCCCCTACAGAACCATGTAGAATCCTCCTAAAACGATCAAGAACTTCCAACAAAGGTGTCCCTCGCACAAAGCCTTCGCAAGGGGCCCGGGATTGCGGCTACTTAGAGGATCATGGGACTTAGTAACTAGGGTTATAATTAAGGTAACTATACTTATAATTACTTATAACCCCACTTAGGGTACTCATAACCGTACCTACTAAGTCCCATGAACCTCCAAGTACACAGGGGTTGAGGTCCTAAGGCTCTTGCGCGTGTTGTTGGTTCCTTTTTTTTTGGTTTTTGGAGTTTTGAGAGGCATCTCCAAAGATGTTTATAGTCACTTACCCACCTGATTAAATTATTATGTGTTAAAATTATTAGCTATCTGCTTCTTCATGTGCATATATATATATGGATCTGGTGTATAGCTATTTATTTCACTTCTTTCGTAGTTCGGTAGTTCGTTGCTTCGTCAGTTCATCAGGTCGCTAAGTTAGCTACTTAGTTAGTTAGTTACTTAGCTGGCGTGCTTACCTTCTAGTCTCAGGGAACCAGAGATCAAGGGTTAGAATATACAAGATCCGGAAAGCAAGGCATTGAAGAGTTTTGTTGGATATCTAAGGGAAAAAGGATGTTTTCAATTTAGTCTTTTACCAAAGGTGTCTTTCCCGAAATGCTGTTCTAGTCTATACTAGAGTATGAGTGTGACTACACGATTTGGGGGTAGGGTTCAGCGATTTTGTGCTTGGGAGTTTGAGGGTTTTCGTGTTTGGGCTAGGCCTCGCTTAGAGTTGAAGGTTTTCCCAGAGAACCCAATACCCCTTAGTTAAGGAATATATACCTTAAATCATAGTAGGGATCCTATTATAATTTAAGGTAGATTCCTTAATTCAGGGGCCCCTTGGGATCTCTGGGTTTGTCAGGTGCAGGATGGTTTAGGCA
Source organism: Symbiodinium sp. clade A Y106 (assembly GCA_003297005.1). Classification (NCBI taxonomy): domain Eukaryota; class Dinophyceae; order Suessiales; family Symbiodiniaceae; genus Symbiodinium; species Symbiodinium sp. clade A. The sequence continues at coordinate 12,177 of BGNK01002419.1, forward strand.
TGGAGCACATTCCGAAGGAGTACCAGTACCCCCCCAAGCACCCTCTAACAGAGCCCTTATGGCCCTTAATAGAGGGTATTTGGGATATAATGGAGGGTAGTTGGGGGGCCTAAACCCTAAACCCTAAACCCCTAAACCCCTAAACCCTAAACCCTAAACCCTAGGTAGGCCCGAAGCTCAAGAGCCCTAACCCTGGCACTAAGCCCTCAACCCTTAAGCCCCAGACCCTGGGTTTGCGGTAGATTTCCAGAGCTCCATGAGAGTCTTAAAAACCCTAAACCCTAAACCGCCTCTTTGCGGGTCTTTGTTGAGGATGCTTTGGAGCTTCTGTCTTAGTAGCTGAGCGGATACACTTTACACTTTTTGGAGATAATATTACCCACCATAAAGCTGAAGGTGTAGACTTTTGGGGGCTTCTGAACTCAGCAACTAAGCTGTGTTCACCCAAAGGGTCCAAGGTACCTATTTGTTTCCATATTAGGAATTACTATTATGGTTTGGGGAAGTAGCCCCCATAACAGTACCTACGGCTGATGGACAAAATCCTGCATGACCTTAAGGACTCTAAACTATGGGAATTATGGTATATTCCTTATAATGGGTAATGCAGGATTTTGTCCATCAACAGTAGGACACTTGGGTCAGGGTTTTTGGATTGGACCCGTCGGTCGGCAGAACCTGAGCCTGCGATGATATGTTATTCCTTTGAGTCTTCCAATAAGTTAAGGACAGAATCCTCGTAACCCTTGTTCTAATTATTTAGGCCTCTGTATGATGAGGTTACAAAACTCATCCATGAAGTTCATAAATGCAGAAATGGCTGGCTGCAAGTTCAATCAGTGAGACCTCAAGAGAAAACACTTAGTGGAGCCAAGCCTTAAACTCCAAACCCAGGGTGTAAGGTCCCAAGTTTTCAGGCCTCGAACATCAAGCTCATGCCCCCGAGCGGGTTTTAGGGTTCCTTTAAGGGTTCCTTTAAGGGGATTGAGGGTCCCTAAAGGGCTCCTTTGGGGGGGATTTTAGGGTTCCTTTAAGTGTTCCTTTAAGGGATCCGGCCATGGACAAAGGGCCCAACATCTGCGTTTCTGCCTCAGCCTTCGGGCACGAGCCGTGACGGCGATTTCAGGCCTAGTAGAAGTAGCAAGATTCGTTCGCAAGCAGTGATCGGAGGCCTAGACAGAGAACTACCAATCGCAACAAGCGCACTATTATGATTACATAGCAGACAAGGCACACCGAGCCTCTCGACTGCTTCCGAGTCATCCCTCGGCTCTAGGCAGAAGCCCATCAGGCTCGGGGCGAAGATCGAGGTTGGGATCATTAGCAATAAGATTCCTACTCTGTCCCCATCACCAATGTATCATAGCACACCCCCAGAGTCTGACATGAAGGCCCCTGCCCATGGGGGTTTGGTGTCATCTCCTTCTGATCGCAGTTCGCGCGAGCGCGTCGAAGCAAGCCATCGAGGCGATCGCATTCATACCCAGTCGTAGAAATAAGCCCTTGGCAGCTGGATCGGTGTAGGGATTAGGGAACAGGGTTTATGGTTTCGGTTTTACTCTGGGCTCCTTATCACTACTGCATGAATTGCATATACTTTAACAGCAACAACGCGCACTCTCGTCTCGAGCCACCACATGGCAGCTCTACCCGGAGCAGATGCAAGCTGCAGATCTGCAGCATGATGGCGCAGGATGCAGCCCAACCAGTGCGTACAAGGTGCGGGGCAGCAACATTTGGGAGGTTTGCGTAACCCCAACCCTGGGAAACCACGGTTTTTGCGCGCGTTTGGACTACGATTGTACAACAGTGAGGACTTCACGACAGTAACATAGAACAACAGTTTTTTCTTTCGGAAGAGGTCCGAAGATTCAGCATGAAAGCCGCAAAAGGATTTTACCCTCAGTGGCGCAGGCTTCGCGTACTTATGAGCTATATAGTAGAATCCAGAAAGTTGGAACATCAATATCCTCATACCCTTAATGTAAAGTAGAGGCGATCCTAGCACCAATCCTCCTAAACCCATGTTCCAACATTCTGGGGTACACTGTAAGGAACAGTAACATATGCGCTGAAGTTTTGAACATTGAGAGCTCCCCAGTGCGGAAGCGAAGCCTCACATACTGTAGCTGGGCTTTGGCACAGTAGTCACACAAATAAAAGAATCATGATAATCATGAAAATACTGATAATACTACGACTAATGATAGTAATTAGCCCTTTATGAGAACTATGATGGTAATATATAGGGGAAATCGAAATTACATGATGATATCCCCGCGGACAGCTCCTTCAGAGTTGTATCGGTTTCAAGCGGTTCAGAATGGTTTCAGATTCCTCATACAACAAAAGGATAATCATGGCAAAGGTATACTCTGCCTGCCTCCCAGCCACAACCGTGTTCTAGACATTCAGGTACCTATTTTGTGCTATAGCCTAGTTGTTGCTTTCTGGAGGCTCATAGTTTCCTTAAGGACCGAGTGCTAAAACAATCTATTCCTCCACGTACTTGCGTACATTACAGCTATGTTCCAAATTCAAAAGCCACATCTTTAATAGAATCTAGGGGCTTGAAGAGTGACGGAAAATACAGTTCTTTGAGCTTCTCTAATATCCATGAACCCTTGACCCTAAACCCTAAACCCTATCCTAACCATGAAGGCTCCCTAATCAACTCTAAGCCCCTGAACCCAAGAGCTTAAGGTTTCAGTGTCCAAAGTAGCCCCAAGGAACTTCGAATTTCCTAGGGCTCGATGAATGAAATGTAGTCGCAACTCGAAGCCCTACAAACCTAAGGGTGGTATGAGGGGCTTTGCAACAAGCACCGTTGCTCTTCCTTGCACGAGCTCTGGGGGCGCTGCATCTGTAGCTTCGGCATAAGGCATAAGCAATTGGTTTCGAGAGAAGTCGTCTTTTGGTACAGCCTTTGTAGTTCCCTAAATTAGGATCCTTTTGGGGACCCAAACGGTGACCCTAATGAAGAGAACTACCCCCAGACCTAAACCCCCAAGCCTAGACCCTACTCCCTAAGCATCAACGTCCACATTCCAAGCCCGAAATTCCGAGCTCGGAGCCTTTTTTGTTCGAGGTGGTGGTGCGTGTCCGCCCATCCAGCGACAGCCAGGAGGACACTACAAGAGCCCATGCGTTTTTCTTTCGAGGTCTCTGTATGAACGTGCTGGGGATTCTGAATCCTCAGCCGACTTTCGAAGGGGTTTTTTCGCCTTAGAATACAGACTCGTGCAGAAGAAAGACCCTCAACCCTGAAACCCCTCAACGGCTCACAGCACAAGAACCCCCCGCCGGAGGATTCTGAAACCCCCGAGCCCTAGACCTGATCCTTAAAACCCTGATGAGCACACAAACACCTCAATTAGGCTTGGGGTTTAAGGGTCCACATAGGGTTTGTGGTTTAGGGTTTAGGATTTAAGTTGACATGTGCGCCTGAAGCATTGTCAATACTTCCTGCAACCTGCAAAGTCCCTCAACAAAAGCAGGATCCAAGCCCCAAAATCCAAAGCGCTGGAATCCCGTTAAATGAAATCTCTGAACCCCAGAATCCCCAAACCACTCACTCCGCCAAGCCCTTAAATCCCAATAAACCCCATTCAATCCTACTCAATCCCATGAAATCCCGTTGAATTCCTTAAATCCCGGAAATCCGTAAAATCCTCCTAAACCCCGTTACAATCCCACTCTCGCCCCAAATTCCCAACGCCAGGACCCCGAGGTGGTCCAAGTCCTCTCCAAGACGCGGCTGCGGGTGGAGCGCCTCGATCAGGACGCAACTGCCCTTAAGGGATCTATACGGGGTCTATAGGGCTCCTTTAAGGGATCTATAGGGTTTAAGAGATCCTAAGATCCCTTAATTAAGGAATATACTGCCCTTAAGGGTTCCTTTACGGGGTTCTTCGAAGGGGTTCTTTAAAGGGTCCTTGATTTAAGGGTACTATAAGGGTTGCTTTAAGCGTACAGAAGGTTTCCTTTAAGGGCTTTCTTAGGCTTATAGTGAACCCCAGAAAGTTGGAACATGGTTTTAGGAGGATTCGTGCTAGGATCCCCTATAATTTACCTTAAGGGCATGAGGAGAATGATGTTCCAACTTTCTGGCTTCTACTGTAGNTTATAGTGAACCCCAGAAAGTTGGAACATGGTTTTAGGAGGATTCGTGCTAGGATCCCCTATAATTTACCTTAAGGGCATGAGGAGAATGATGTTCCAACTTTCTGGCTTCTACTGTAGTATGATCCTTCAAGGGCACCTTTAGGGTTTCCTCCAAGGGATCTATACGGGTCTGGGATTTTTCGGGGATGAAAGCGTTTATAAGATTTTGGGAGTAGATCTCTTAAGGGTTCCTTCAAGGGTACTATGCTGTTCTATAGTCAGGTTTCTTACTTAGCCCACGGGAGAAATGATGATGATGATGATGCAGATGCAGATGATGATGATGATGATGTTGATGATGATGACTTTTATTATTACTACTACTACTACTACTACTACACTAACAACACTAACAACACTAACAACACTAACATCAACCACAACAGCAACAGCAACTGCAACAGCAACAACAACAACAGCAACAGCAACAGCAACAGCAACAACAACTACTACTACTGCTGCTGCTACTACTACTACTAATACTAGCACTATTATTATCGGTCAGGACGAAACACGGGGACGGTCCTTACATGAATCCATAACCCTAAACCCTTAAAGGAACTGTATGGGAACCCCTTGAAGGCTTAAGTATATACTATACCCAGAGGCTCCATATACACTACTATTGCGGAATTAGGTCCCCAAAACCATACTGGGGATGGTCTTTTAGGGCTTAATTCCATAAATGTGGTGTATATGGACCCTCTGGGTATATAGCTACATTAAGGAACCCTCAACTAGATCAGGACTCCACGGGGCCGGCCTCGGGGTTTGAAGTTTTAGATACCGGGTTTTGGAGCTTAGGGTTTTAGGGTTTAGAGTTGATGTTTGTGGGTTTAGGGTTTAGGGCTTAGGGTTTTAGGGTTCAGAGTTCATGTTTGTGTGTTTAGGGTTTAGGGTTTCAGGTCTTAGGGTTTAGAGTTCATGTTTGTGGGTTTAGGGCTTAGGGATTTAGGGTTTAGAGTTCATGTTTGTGTGTTTAGGGTTTAGGGCTTCAGGTTTTCGGGTTTAGAGTTCATGTTTGTGGGTTTAGGGTTTAGGGCTTAGGGTTTTAGGGCTTTACAAGGGTGTTTTGGGCTGTAGGGTTTTGGGGACCCATAAAGCAACCTTGAAAGGAGACCACCGAACGGCCTGCGGGCTTTGAGGTTTTAGGTTGTGGTTACAGGATTCCGGGATTTCGGGATTTAGGGGATTTAGGGGATTTGGGGTTTAGAGATTCTTTAGTCTTAAGGATTTCGGTTTAGGGCTTCGGGTTTTCAGGGTTAGGATGGGTGTCGGAAACTTAGTAATGGTGTAGTCAGTGTAGTCAGTGAGGCCCGATAATCGACGAGTTTAGAGTTCAAAGTCGAGGAGTTGAGGGTTTCAGGTTTGATCGCTTGCGTTTAGGATTCAGGAGGTGGGTTGTTTAGGGTTTGAGGTTTGTTGTTTTGTTTTACGGTCTAGTCTAGGGCTTAGTTGCAGCAAGAGCCTCTAAAAAACTTGACGAATAAGGCTGCCCGGAATGACCACTAAAGGAATCCGTTTATAGAACCCCCTTTGAAAGGAACCTCATTGACCCCTTCATAGGTGTATAGACCTCAGACACAGCAACCAATTTTGGAAGGCACTGAAGTAGGATTCCTATATCGTTGGAGTCGTATACGATTTAAGGAGTTGGGGGATTGGGGTTGGAAGTGCTCCGCGTGAGACCTACATAGGCACCCATCTTTGGAAACATACTGACCAAGAATGGCAATACTGCAATACTTGTAATGCTTGCCTTCATTGCAACCAAAGTGCGGCACAATGATCGTGTCGACAGCACTTCAGCTCTGAGCGCATAATGCGAGTTATATCTGCTCGAAATGACACGCTCCCAAACCGTGCACCTTAATCCTACAGGACCCGAGCTAACTTTTAGCCCCAGACCCTGCACCCAAAACCGCAATGCCATCAGCTTTGATGCTTGAACGCACTGAAACCCGGCCCAAAGAGCACAGCAGAGCACCCAATAACAACACGAAAGGATTAACAAAGTAACCCGCCCAACCAACGCACCCTCCCAACCAACCAAGCCCACCCTCACACCCACCACCCCACCCCGCATACTCACATGGCAGCGACCCCAAGAAGCAAATCCTGCCAGCCCGCTCGCCAAGAAACCCTAAAGCCCCGAACCCCAAAAAAGGCACGCCCTAAACCCGTAAAGCCCTAAACCCCAAAGCCCCAAAAACCCTAGATCCCTAACTAAGCCCCAAAAACCCTAGATCCCTAATCAAGCCCCAAAAACCCTAGATCCCCAATTAAGCCCCAAAAACCCTAGATCCCTAACTAAGCCCCAAAAACCTAGATCCCCAATCAAGCCCCAGAAACCCTAGATCCCTAAGTAAGCCCCAAAAACTTCAAAACCCTAAACCCAAAGTTTCGCGAATCTCGGAGGAGCCTTTGGAGTTGCAGCTGGACCATGTCTTGGACTCTCCAAGCAGCCAGGACGGCCTCTACAAGGGCTTTGGGATTCAGGGTTTAGGGCCTAGGGGGTTGAGGGTTAGAAGTTTCGGGTTTTGGGGTTCAGGGTTGTAGGGTTTGGGGTTCTAGGGTTTAGGGTTTCGGGGTTCAGGGTTGTAGGGTTTAGCATTCTAGGGTCTTGGGTTCTAGGGTTTTGAGGTTTTGGGTTACAAGCTGATGGTTTGAGGTTCAGGGTTACCTTTTAGTTTTTACCTACGTCTTTCAGACCAAACGCCCTGAGGCCCCCATCAAACAAACTCAAGCCCGAAGCTCCATACCCTAAACCTCTAAACCCTAAAGCCACAGCCCCATCTACCCTTGAACCCTTAATTAAACCCCAAACCCCTAAAACCCTGTACAGCCAAAAGAAGCCTTCAGCTTCACAGCGTGTCAGGAAGATGCCTTCTCTGCCGTGCGGAGCCTGGGCTGCAAGAAGCTGCGGTAGGAAGCCATGATGCTCGCTTGGGTTTAGGGCTTAGGGTGTGGGGGTTTGGGCTAAGGGTTTTGGCGTTGTGGACCATACTGCGAAAAAGACTGTTCGTGAGGTGAAGCAGAATGCTAGTGCCACGAGATTTCAGAGAGCAAGCAACGAATGTGGAGTGGACATGCAGCTATAACAGACAAGCACAGGGTGACTGTCATTCTGAAGATCATCATCACCATCATCACCCACCATCATCGTCATCGTCGCCATAATCATCTTCACTGCGGCTGCTGCTGCTACTACGACCGCTACTACGACCGCTACTACTACTGCTACTGCTACTGCTACTACTACTCCTTCTGCTACTGCTACTGCTACTGCTACTGCGGCTGCCGCTGACGCTATGGCTATCGCTACGCTGTCGCTGTCGCTACCGCTACCGCTACCACTGCCGCTGCCACTGCTGCTGCTGCTGCCGCTGCTGCTACTACGAGGCCCGCGGCGGCGACGACGACGACAAAAAGGGCTCGCCTTTGAAGCCCAAAAAACGAAAGCAAAGCCTTCGACCCCGCCTGGTGGTTAAAGCTCCAGGTTTGTGGTTTCGGAGGCCCAAGCATGGACCCACTTCGCATATTCCTCAAGCCTCTCAACCCGATGTAGAGACATACGCATAAATAAATGTATAAATAAATATACATATATATATATGTGTGTATACAGTGCTAACCTTTTCGGGCAGAATCTGGGAAGATCGGGCAACCATGCGTCGGGAATAGAGGAGAGTTTGTTCAAGCAGATGCGGGGGCAATTTTCAGACACTATCCCCGCAATTTTCCGGAACACCTACGGCAAAAGGTCGGAAAGCGCAGCGGGGGGGAGGGGACTACGAACATATGTGCATTTACATGGCGTGTGAAAATGCATAGCGATATCTCTCTTCTTTCCGGTGTCACTGGATGACTTTTACATTTGCTTTTGCTGAAGGCAAAGGAAACTGTTCAGGGTTTAGGGTTTGGGGTTTAGGGCTTTAGGGTTTAGGGCTTAGGGTTCGGGAACGGTAAGAGGGGGAGGGCACTACGAACGTATGTGCATTTACATGGCGTGTTAAATGCAGAACGATGTCTCTCTTCGTCCCTGTGTCACTGCATGATATTTACCGTTGCTGAAGGCAAAGGTTAGGGTTTAGGGTTTGGGGATTAGGGTTTTAGGGTTTAGGGTTTCCGAATGTGCCTTCTTCTATGCCCGATGTTCTCGGACCTGTCTGAAAAAATGTGTCTCTACCGATTTTACTCCTGCATCTTCACGACAATCCCAACGCCTATGCTGAGCATAGATCCGTGAAAATCCCAGCATCCTATATATATATATACATATATATTTATATATATTTATATAGATGTTATTCTTTGGTTTATTTATGTACAATGTATGTATATATATATATACATGTGATATGTGATATACATGTACATGTACATATACATATACATATATATATACAGTGTAAATAAATATGTATTTACATACTTATGTAATTACATACTTCTACTTAGACTTATATATATATATATGTATATCTCTATATCTCTATATCTCTATATCTCTATATCTATGTGTATATATATATGTATGATTTTATTAATGTATTATGGAACAAGACAAAACTCCAAGGAGTATCGTGGCGCGGGTTCTGGAAGGTGCCAATGGCACGATTCTAGCTTATGGCCAGACTGGAAGCGGCAAGACCTACACCATGACAGGCCAACGATATTCGGCCCGAATTGTTTTTCTTAATAAGGTTTCTGATTCATAAGCTCGTGGTCTAGATTATAGCTTTGATTTATTACACAATGTCTGTAATATACAGGTCGGAATGCAGCAGAAATAAAATGCGCGACTACTTCCTGTGTGATAATACACTATTCCACCCGTGTCGGCCGATAAGTTCGGGCTTGGGGTGCTGTGCTTATGGTTTACCCTAAGGCCCCATAGTAGTTCCTTTCTAGGGTTCATAGGCCTTTGGGTAGAGTCTAGGATAGCTTCGCGGCTCTAGGTTTTAATTTGCTTTATGGTGCTTTTGGGGTCAAGGGAGGTATTTGCAATCCTTCCATAACTGGAAGCTTAACTTTTCGGGGGACAAGCGGATAAAGCAACTAGTTGTACAGATCTACTGTAGAGGAACGCGGTGAACATGTCCCTTGAATGGAGTTCTTGTTCGGAATGCGCTAGTCCGGGATTCTAGGGTCACAGATTTTCTGAAACTCCGAAGTACCTGTGAGGGCTTGGGGTTGCGGTGTTGGGAAAGGCCGTTATCTGTAAACAGTCACAAAAGACCTACAAAATCCTGCAACTTCCTTACTTTACAGCCAACAAACCGAAACCCCTTTCATGAACAAGTAAGACTCCTCATTTCCCGGACCCAATTCTGCAATGCCGCCTCAGAAACAGCTGTTTCTCCATTTCTGTCTTCGACTCTTAAACCCAACCTAGAGCAACCGATGTACCTTTCAAAAAGAGGAGATGACCCTCAACAATTGGTACATGTCCCCGTGTTTAAAGGTACCTTGGCTACTCTTAGGTGCGCCCTAAACCCAACCCTACACACTAAACCCTTTCAGCCCTCAACCCCTTACAGCTTTGCAACCCTAAACCCTAAACCCTTTAAGCCCTAATCCCTAAACCCTTTAAGCCCTAGCCCCTAAAGCCTAAATCCTGTAAGCCCCAATTTCCCCTCAGCCCTACACCCTAAGGCTCATCCCTGAGCCTTCATCCTGAAGCCCTAAGCCCTAAGCCCTTTGAACCCGAAACACAGAACCCTTTAAGCTCTACAAAACCCTTTCAACCCTAAACCGCAAGCCCAACCCTGAGACTTAAAGACCGGAAGGTGAGGCCTCGCCTTCCGCCCGCGGCCTGATTCCGAGAACGCTGGAGCAGATCTTTCAAGGCTCTCTGCGTTGGGCACAGACAATCCTATCTCTTTCAGGAGCTATGTATAGGAACCATAATAAGGAAGTCTAAGAAGACAGATCTTTCTTGTCCTCAGCTGTTCGCTTGAGGTTAAGTGCGGCTGGGGATAGGCCGGGGTTACCTAACCCTAAACGCTAAACCCTAGGGTGAAATTACCGGCGTTCCGGTAGACCTCAGGCTTTCAAAGATCAGGCTCAGGGGTTTACATAGAGAACCCAGGGGGCCCCTTAGTTAAGGAGTTCCTTTAAAGGGCTCCTTAAAGGAATCTTTAAGCGTTCCATGGGAATTAAGGAATATACCGTAAATGATAGAGGCCTTAATATTATGATTTCAGGTATATTCCTTAATTAAGGGTATTGGTTTCTCTGGGTACATAGGGTAGTTACAGGGTACAGGTTTTGCTTCGAGTAACCAATGCAGTCGGAAAATGGTATTTCTACCTATTCTACCACTTGAAGGCACCTTGATTACTCTAGGTAGGGCTGTCGGACTTGCAGATTTGGACGTGTAGAAGGCAAGGAGTTTGGTTTAGACTCTCTTTCGGGGATGCCTTCTTCGGGCCACTGTGATTGGGCAATATCGTGGCTGGCTGGTTGTCTGACAGAGTGCATAAGTTCTAGGCCCTAGGCTTCGCATAGATTGCTTGAGAGGTTCGCTCAGTCCAGTTCATAGTCTTTGCACAGTCCTTCTAATCCAGGTTAGGTTTTACCATGGTGTTACCTCAGTCTCAAGATACCATTAAGGGAGGAGTGTTTCTTAAACAGAAAACTACATCGAGGCTCACAGTGTCGGGTTTGAGTAAGGTACTTTTGGGTTTTCGGGCTTGAGTGGATCTGGGGGGTTGGGGACGTGAAGGCGAAACCTTGTTGCTTCGAGTTCCACCACGTTCACATTTGAAGTTGGTGTAAGGATTGGGTTCTTGGTCTGCTGCAGGCTTCTGGTTCAGTTTTGCTGAAGGATCGAACGGTCTGACAAGTTCACGCCCACCTAAACCCTAAACCCCTAAACCCCTAAACCCTAAACCCCTAAACCCTAAACCCCTAAACCCTAAACCCCTAAACCCTAAACCCTAAACCCCTAAACCCTAAACCCCTAAACCCTAAACCCTTAAACCGGGGCACAACTTCCAGCACGGATCGACGGTGCATGCCGCTGCAGAAGAGAACCTGGGGCCCGCTTGACCGGGTTCTTGTTAAGGGATTTACCTCACATTGCTATAATCAGGGAGGGTTTAGGGTTTAGGGGTTAGGGGTTTAAGGGATCTATGGTAAGACATTCTAGGTAGGCCCTTGGGACATTTTATATTTTTCCCTTATTGGGCTTAAGGGGATCTTGTTTACGAATATTTTTCAGAGGCTTTGAGGGGCCAACCTAGGCTATCATCAGGGATCTATGGTAAGTAGTGTGGTTACTTTATTATGGTAATTTAACTTAAGCCTTAAACCCTAAACCCTAAACGCTTAACCCTCAAACCCCTTAACAAGAACCCAGTTGATCGATTCCAGGATAAAGGATGGTGGCTGCTCGAAGCCATCGGATTGGCTGTCGTGCTCAAGCCTTTCACCACAACAGGGGCGCGTAGGGCTTTATGAAACACTACAAGCGTTGTAAAACACTACTGGTTTATGAAGCCTTCCTCTTTCTGCAATGTCTTGAACAACCACCTTATGGAAGGCTGTCAGAAGGTGGAGACACCTGACGGTGGCGCCCAGTGCCAGCACTCGATCGTTAGACCCCAGAGGCACCCCTTCAGTTCGCATTTTCGAACTCACAAGCCCCATAATTGATTTAGGGGTCGGAATAATGTCCAAGATTATTCCTTAGGTTAGCTTTCCTTGTTATCACCATAAAATACCCCACAACCCTACCACTCCTTTAAATATTCAGGCTCCTATACCGCTTGAAGAGCCAGCTAGAACCAGCGGCAGGAAAGCAGGGCACTAGAGCAAGGAGATCCCACCAACATGTGTGTAGAAGTACCTATAATAACTATCTCATATTACAATTACATGTGCATATATGTATATACAATATCTGTGCATAAATACATATTGGCATACTTATATATATATATATATATATATATATGTAATTTTGTTTTTTACAGGTACAGTATGCGAAACTATATATATAATATAATATAGTGTATATATATATATATATATAGGATACGGCCCTCAAGCCCTAAACGACACTGGAAGGTTCAGCAGACTCAATAATATGTAGGGCTATCTAATCAAGTTAGGCAAGCATGCATGCCTGCTTAAAGCTACAATCAAGGATGTGATAGCCTCACTTCTAACTACCCAGGACCCGCCAAGTTAAGCTCCTAAGCTCCTAAGCCCCAGACCCATATGACATCTTAAACTCCGGCCTGAAATATTGAATTCCAAACCCAAACTCAACACCCAAAATCATCAAGTAGAGGACTTAATACCGAAACCGTTGATTTTTCTAAGCCTAAGCCCCAAGGACTAAACTAAAAGCCCCGGAGTTTCTAGCAGGCCTGGGGTCCGATCTGAGCCGTCGGGAGACCACCATCCAGGCAGCCTCATCGGGGGCTTTTTTCTGAGAAAGTCTTTTTACATATGGGTAGTTGTCAAAATTCTGGTCCCTTTTTGGGTACCCTAAATAATAGGTGCCGTATTATATTAGGGACCCAAAAAGGGACCATAATTTTGACAACCACCCATATGTTTCCATAGGGTTCAGGGGTGTAGGACTGGGGGCGGAGGGGACGTTGGCTTCAGGCTTTACGGCTTCTGGAAGTATTTTTATGGGTTGAGTTCCCCGGGCCCTGCAAAACAAATGGGGTTTAGGGCCTAGGGTTTAGGGTTTGGGGCTTAGAGTTTAGAGTTCAGGGGATCGTTGTCCTTTGGGTTTATTGGGTTTAGGGTTTAGGGTGGAGATATCGCTTTTCGGGAGATATGATGATTATATCTTGGTGTTTGGGTTTACGGTGAGATGTCTTTTCTTAGGAGATATGCTGCTTACATCTTGGGGGATTTATTTCGAGCGTGTTTGTTGATGTTGGAAGTGTTTATTCTTTTCCGCTGGATGGGGCATAAGAGGTTGCGTGTTGTTGAGCATTTAAGCAGGTTGTTTGTGTTTTATCAGGTTTCATACGGGCGTTGTCAGGGTTTCGTAAGGTTTGCACAGGCTTTATTTTGAGGGGTTGATGCAGGAGTTTCCAAGAAGTCCGGATACCTTCCTTGTCCAGCCGGCCATACCATTCGGCCCAAATACTTAAAAGCGAGTTCCTTCTGAGGGGTTTTCTTTGGAGTCCCTCATTGTCTGAAACTCCTACGGGTCGGACTAATTCGCAATGCTACTATGGTCCCCTTATAGTCTCGATTTTAATTGTTGTAAAACCTCCAGCCCTAAAACCCCCTAAACCCCCTTAAGCCTAAAGAACCCTAAACCCCCCAAACCCGACGCCCTGAAGAACCCTTGGCTCAGGTGTCCTTCCTTGAGATCTACGCGGAGCGCGTCTTCGACTTGCTGACTGGTCCTCGGCCAAAGAACGTCGAGCTCTTAGTTTTGGGGCTTTATCTTTCAGGGTTTGTGGTTTAGGGTTTGGGGCTTCAGGCTTCCTTTGTGGACCCTATGTACTAGAATGTAGTTGAATGTAGTACCCTTTTGTGGTTACCTTTGTTTCTTATGGTGCAATCCTAGGCATGAAGTAGGTGATCCACCAGAAGGTGCTACATTCTAGGCTCTCGGTAGCAAGAGAAGGGAAAACAAGGCAACCACAACAAGATTTTAGTGTGGATGGCAGGGGCACGTTTTATTTATGCGAAAAGGGAGCACCGCAGCGAATCTCGGGAAATTGGAACATGGTTTTGCGAGATTAGTTCTACGATCCCTGGTACTCTGCCTTAAAGGCATGCGGCATAAGCATAACAATGTTCCAGCTTTCTGGCTTCTACACTACCCTAAGGCCCCATAGTAGGTCCTTTTTGGGGTTCATATTTAGAATCTTATGAGGTAATCCCAAAAAGGATCTACTAAGGGGCCTCTGGGCAAGGTCGAGGAAGGCTTCTCCGTGCGGGCCAATGCACATGGGAATGCCGCAAGGCGCCGCTCCGAGGGACGGAGCGCCGAGGGCTTTCGGTCGGACTGCTTAGGTTAGAGTTTAGGGTTTAGGGCTTCCAGGATTTATGGTTGGTGTTCCAAGGGGAGAGAGAGAGAGAGCGGGGGGGAGGGAGGGAGAGACGTACTGCCAGACGGACTACCATGGCATATCACGAATGGCAGATTTAGTCAGGCAGCCAGCTATGCTTGACTGGCGATAGTACAGTTTAGGGAGTGCTACCACGTGAAGAGCGTTAGGAGCCCCCAGCCACCTCAGAGTTGAGTCAGATTCTATACTATATGGGGATTTCCGAAAATAGGGGACCCCAATATAGTACCCTAAATAGTAATTAGGATCCTTATTTAGACCATGGTGCGTTTGAAGCCACGCGCTTCTGAGTTAACGTCTGACAAGAAACGAAAACCCCTTCCGGCCTAGCTCTTCCCTCAACCTAAAACCCTTCAAGTAATATAGGGGCCAATAGGGGTCCCTTTAAAGGGATCCTGAAAAGGGTTCTATATAAGGGCTACGATACTAAAGTATAGTGGCCTAAATAATTAGCAATACTATTTTGAGGGTTCCTTATTATAATTACAGTATAGTGGGCCCCAAAGCCCTATCCTAATTATTAAGGCCCCTTCAAACAGATGCTGGATGCCTCTGAAGGTACAGATGTATTTCATCGTTACGAACTTTTCAAATCTCTGGGAACTCCAGACGCTAAAGGCCCCCAACTGTCGACGTCATACCCTCGAAACCTTAAACAGTAAAGGTTTAATCCCTACAACCTTCTCCTACATCTCCTATTCAGCGGCCACCTTGAGCAGGGATACGCATATGGCCGGGATAGGGGTCGTTCCATGTTCAACCTAAATTGCAAGTTCGTGAGTTTAACCCCCTCACCTTGAAGAGCATGACTGCTAAGTGGTGTTTTACCTGTCCGAGTTGTGTCTGTCTATTCAAACCTGAGGCTCTTAAGCCACAGCAAAAAGCAAGCATTCTAGGCAAAACCCGTTTGGACTGTGTTATGACTCTATTGGATTCGTGTGTATGGTAGTATGAATTTGGGGATTGAATAACAGGGCCGTCATCAGAACGGGATTACCAGATGTTGCCCGGGGAGTGAACTTGCTTGTCCGAATGGCTCCAGCTTCAATCTCCGATTCCAGTTGCTTTCGTCGGTTTACACTTGCTGTGTAATTGGTTAGAACTTGACGTGCGTGTGATTGTTGCATGGATATGAAACCTGTGTCGTCGATACTCCACAGCAAACCCTAAACCCTGAAACCCTAAACCCTAACACTGAGGGACCTTCCTTGTAAGGAGGCCCCCTCTTCAAAGATACAAATGTCGAACACATGAGAGGCTCTTCTGGTTCCGTTTAAATGCGTACAGTTCCAAGCCCAGAGATCCCAATACCCCTTAATTATGGAATATACCTTATATCATAATATAACGGCCCCCATTATTTAAGGAATATTCCTTAATTAAGGGGTATTGGGTTCTCTGGGAGCATACAAGCCTATTCGGAGGATTAAATCCAGGAGACTCACAATCCCTGAGTAGGTAACCTTTAACCTTTAGGGGTAGTATAATCCCTGTATCATCCTTATATTATGAAAAAGGTTAACCTTTGGTTCCTCATGATACCCGACAAGTAGGAAGCCATGCCTTCAACTTCAAGTTGGAGCAAAGATCTTGCATTGGTCTAGGGTTTAGGGTTGAGGGTTGAGGGTCATTGCGACGCAATCCCATGCTGGCATGGAGCAACTTAGAAATTCAACACCTCAACAACATGACACACGACTTGAATTTAGGGGTGTGTGCAACAACACCTGTTGATCTGTGGTTTTCTGGTTTCAAGAATGACTCGCCGATCTCGCGACAGAGTTGCAAATATGAGGATCCACAGCCTTCACGCATGACCCCTGTCAGAATCGGACACGGCCCGACCCCAGAGGTACGCCAATCCGTCCCTTACGCCTATCCCCGCTCAACTAGGCTCCAACCTACAGACCTCGAATGCCCAAAACCCTCAACCCTAAACCTCTTAGCCAACCTAAGCCCACGGCCAGGCGCCCATTGGCTGGAGGCCTGGAAATCATGGAGGGTCGCGGCGGTGCAGTGCTGGTGCCAGGGCTGACGGTTGTGACTGGGCCGCGAAGACGGGGTACTTTTCAGGAGAGTGGGCTAAGGTGTTTGTAAAACGAGTGTTACTATAAGCGCGTGAAAGAGAGTCGAGGACGTCTAGAACCGTAGGATGGTTCAACGCTTTGGGGGTTGAGAGTTTCACGCTGTAGGTTTATTGGGGTCACTTTAAAATACAGATCCCTGCTGGGGCTCGACCAGCAGCACCCTTCTTCTGGAACCTTCCATTAGATGATCTACGTCGGGAGCAAAGTTTCACAGTTCATGAGTTCAGGGTCCATCTTATCCGAAAATAGCCTAGGTTTCCAGGAATCTGTATAAGCAAATCACAACAAGGAACCTTAAACCTACGGGAGAAGCGAAGAACCGCACATTGCCATGGAATTTCAAGCTGGAGGTCACAGAGGGGTGATCATGACATCCAAGAGCCAGCAACAAGGACGAGAAGAACGAGGGGGGTGCTGGAAAAGAGCCTCAAGGAGGCGAAACCTTGTCTGGGAGATTTTCAACATCGAGAAGCTCTCTGAGTCCTTTGCCCCGGTGTTTGGGACTTTCGCGACTCCAAGTTTGTGTCCCTGATTGCCACCCTGGAGGACGAAGGCAAGGAAGCCGAGGACAACACGGGCAAGGGTGACGAGGCTGAGGAAGCGGTCGCTCACAGGGTTTGTTAGTCCTCAGTCGGCCCAAGCCAAGAGGTTGAGAGGGTAGAGAGTTTCTTTTCCCAAAGTTTTTAATTTCAGGACTCTATAGTCAAAGGAAATTAAAACTACCACAAATCGGCACCTAGCATATTATATGTTCATCAGGATAATATAGAACTGGACAAACCCAAAACTGGGACGACAACGGAGACTATAGGTAGGGTTTAAGGTTGTCAACGCCCGGCAGTCTTTCCTGCAAGCGGCTCACCCTTGCTGGACTGGTAGCATGCTCTGGCATACTTTGATTTGGGTGCCTTCCCCTAAACCCCTCAAGGTCCCTACACTTCACTTTAGTGTAAGCCTTTACAGGAAGCCTTTTCTAATGATCGGGTTCCCACATCTACTGTGTCTTGCCAAGGTCAAAGTGAGCAACCTGGATCAGGCCCTGGAAGTGTTGAGGCCCACGCCGAGCGCGCTGTAGGATTTAGGGTTTTCAGGCTACAGGGCACTCGCCAAGCCCGAATCGCACACGAGCATGCAACCCTGAACCATGGATTCGAAAGTTTAGGGCTTTAGGGTTCGTCAACATGGGCTTTGTACGGTTGAAATCTGTAGTGTCTACGGCTTGGCTTTAGCAAAGCGGGGCTGAGGCTTGTTCCGTAAACCCTACACCCAGGGCGCTGACTCCAGCAATGGCATTCAGCTGCTCTGGGGCATGGCCATTTAGATAGGTCTCGCTTGCAGGTTCATGGGTGGTGGTTCAAGGCAGGGTTATAACTAAGTTAACTGTCGAAAGTACTCACAGACCCCACTAACAATCCTGGAATCCCCACGTGCATCTACCCAATGAAGCGTCAGGCAACCTGGCAAGTATTCTCTGAAACAAAGCCCGAAGCCCGCAAGAAGGCTCTGTGGAACTCAGCCGTACAAATTAATCCTAAATAAATCCCAACCCCGAAACCCTAAACCCCAAAGCCCTAAGTCCTCATAAACTTAGTAGCTGAGTGGATACACTTTACACTTTTGGGATAATATTACCCGCTATAAAACGAAAAAAGGTACACTTTTTAGGGCTTATGAACTCAGCAACTAAGTAACCCTAAACCCTAAAGCCTAAACCCTAAACCCTAAACCCTACCTGATGACAAGTTTAAAGCCCCAATGCCCTGGACAGGATCGGCACCCTGAGCCGGACCTCTGGCGACAACGGTTTTAACTCTTCCTCGTCGAGGTCCCATGCAATCTTCCAGGCAGGTAAATGGGGTTTAGGGCTGTGCTTTAGAAAATTTGGAGCCTACATGAATATTGAGGTTGTAATATGGCATTTTGCGTTATTTTTGTGCGTGTTCTCGGGGTTTTACAGCGGTTTCTTCAATGCAACGAAACTTTGTTTAGGGGTCCGAAGAATTCTTCACCTACTAGTTACTTCGGGTCGATGCTTTGGCTCCTGTGTCGTCTGATGCTCTCATGTGTGACATGAGCAGCTTACTTTAGGCGCCTTAATAACAATTACCTATACTAGTTTGGTGGCTCCTTATTTTTATGGTTATCGTGCTAGTAGAACGGGCCCCAAAACCCTATTCTAATAAGGCCCCTATATTTTGACATGAGCAGCCTATGCTCATGATGTAGGCCCCTCATATTACACCGTTCAAGCTTCCCCAACTCCGCAAACCCTAAACCCTAAACTGTAGACCGCAAACGCTGAAGCTCTCAAGCGTGAGGCAAAAGAACCCAGATGCTAGCGTCGAGGCCTTAGCTGCCACGGCCGACCAAATCCAAAGAAGCAGACTCAAAGGCCCTAAAAACACCCCTAATGAAGCTAAAAAAACCCCTAAACCCTACCAGGACCTGTTCCAAAACCTCGAACCCAAGAACAACCAAACCCCAACAAAATAGCTGAACATCTTAACCGAAGCGAAGGACTAGTAGCTCGTTGTAGACCTGTAAACTACATGGGAGTTTTCGAAAATTTCGGGTACTTTATTTTGGGGTCCTTAGAATAAGGATTCTACTGTTTAGGGTACTATATTGGGGTCCCTAATTTTCGGAAACTTCCTTCTCCTACAATGCTAAACCCTTAATTTCAGCCCTAAGACCCAAAACCCGTTCAGAATTGTTGATCCCGAATTTAAACCCTTACAGGAGCCCAAGACCCTAAGGCCAGAAATCCGAAGACACAATAAACTGCTAAACCCTACCTGGACCCTAAGGAACCTACCATTTTGGGGTTATGATTTCTTTATATAAGTCCTTAAAAAGGTAGGTTATTTGGGGTTACGGTAGGCCCTAAACCCCGGAAGCTTAATTCCTAAACTTCAATCCTGCAAGGCCTGAACCCACTAAGCCCTAAACCTAAGACCCTAAAGCCGTAAACCATCTTAAACCCGTCAGGCCCTACGACAAGACCTTAAACTAACCTTCCAGAACAACCCCAAACCAGCCCTGTAGTACTTCTAAACCCTTACAAAAACCCTTTATAGGGACCCTTAGTAGGATCCCTTAAAAGGAGCCCTTTCTAGCAACCCTCGGAACCCCCTGAAAGGAGTCCTTTCTACGAACCCGTTTAGGAACCCTTTCCTTAATAGCTGAGTGGATACACTTAACACTTTTTGGGATAATATTACCCACTATACAACTGAAAGTGTAAACTTTTTGGGGCTTATGAACTCAGCAACTAAGTTTCTAGGAACCCTTTTAGGAACCCTTTCTACCTAGACCCTCCTTGTACCCTCAAATAGGGGTATATGGTCCCTAATAGTGGCGAATAGAGCGTGGAAGGAGGGTCTAGGTAGGAACTCGTTCTGGGCTAATATTACCCACTATAAAACTGAAAGTGTAAACTTTTTGGGGCTTAGGAACTCAGCAACTAAGAAACCCTAAACCCTAAACCCAAGCCCTAAGTCTTGATAAAGCCCTTTTTAGGAAGCCTTTTTTTAGGAACCCTTTCTAGGAGCCCTTTATGGGAACCCCTTTGCCGAAGACCCGACCCTCGGACCGGCAGGTCCTAGTCGAGCCAAGCCCCTCTCGCCGGGCGGCGGGGGACCGGCGAATTTCGAAGCTGAACCTCGTGGACCTCGCAGGCCATGTGGGAGTTTCCGAAAATTAGGGGTACCTTATTTTGAGGGTCCTTACAATAGGGTACTGTATCAGGGTCCCCTATTTTCGGAAATCCCCATGTAGGGCTTTGGTCTTTGGGGATTAGGGGCTTGGGCGTTTAGGGTTCTTTTCGGATTCTCTCAGGGTTCCTCAAACGTCCTATACGTCAATAACGCGAACCTATGGGAACCTCGTGGACCTCGCAGGCCATGTAATTGAAGTATGGGTTCACTGGTTTCGGGTTTAGGGGTTTGGGGTTTAGGGGTTTAGGGTTCAGGGTTCTATAAGGGTTCTTCAAGAGTCCTATCAAGGGAACCTCGTGGACATCGCAGGCCACTTAGGACTGTCGGCGCCCAGGGTCTTTTAGGTCGGAGAGCTTATAAGTTTTTGAGGGCCATCCGGGCTTCTTCTCCGTGTATAGGCGTTTAGCACCTGAATGTCCAGCAGAGGGTTGTGCAAGGCTTGGGTTTCTTTTTAGATAAGGTCACGTTAAGGTCTGTCTTTAGAGGTACCATTCGGGCCAACAGTATAGCTGTGCTTTATAGTGCTGTACAGAGCAGTATGTTCCTGGACATTGCAGGCCATAAAGCTGTTTAAACGCCTCATATAAGCTTCACAAGATTTCATAGGGCGAGATAGCGCTTTTGATGGTCGATGTTTCATGCCAACAGCCCTCTGTAGGGTTTTGGGCCTTGGGGATTTACAAGTTTAGGATTTTGGTGGGTATACCACGCCGGCCTTTGCCGCCTTATTTCCAAGGTACCACAAGGATATAAACGCTAAACCTTATAACTCCCATATTACACCGCCATAGAAGCCGCTTGGCCGTAGTAAAAGGACCCCAGAGAACCCAATACCCCTTAATTAGGGAATAGACCTTAAATCATATTAGGGATCCTACTATAACTTAAGGTATATTCCTTAATTAAGGGGTATTGGGATCTCTGGGGCTAATGCCCGTACAACTGTACAACTCC
The DNA here is from genome assembly GCA_003297005.1 of Symbiodinium sp. clade A Y106. Classification (NCBI taxonomy): domain Eukaryota; class Dinophyceae; order Suessiales; family Symbiodiniaceae; genus Symbiodinium; species Symbiodinium sp. clade A. Next base: position 33,156 of record BGNK01002419.1, read on the forward strand.
TTCAGACTCCTCAATTATCCGATTGCATCCCTGTCGATACCTGCGAGTTAGAAGCCCCAATGCTTCTCAAGATTCTTCCGTAGGGTTCCCCAGAGATCCCAATACCCCTTCATTAAGGAATATTCCTTAAATCATCATATAAAGGCCCCTATGATTTAAGGCATATTCCTTAATTAAGGGGTATTGGGTTCTCCCAAGAGACTTATACTGATTAAAGCCTCTAAAAGGAGTCGTAGCAGCGACCCTTATGGAATCCGCATAGAACTTTTCCAAGGAATGTATATCAGTAGCCCTGCACCTATACTACCTACTACGTAAACCCAACTGCGAGGCCTTAGAGTATCCCTTGCACAGCCTGTTTAAAGCAAGCCTTGAAAAAGGAGCCTATTCGAACTATTTCAGGCCCCTCTGTTAAAAACAAGCGAGCAAAAGAGGCAACATTCCTGGTTGGAACTATCATAGGAACCCTTCTAAGTTGCCGTTGTAGTAACCCTGTTAGGAGCCCTTATCTACCTTAAACCCTAAACCTTAACCCCTAAACCCGAAACCCTAAACCCTGAACCCTTACACCCTGACCCGAAAAAACCTTAAACCCTAAAGCCCTAAACCCTAAAGCCCTTATAGCACAGCCGCTCTATGAAAATCCTTCCTCGAGGCTCAGAGAAGCTGAAACCCGAGTCTGCCCCTGCCGGGGCGACCCTGCAGGACTGCCTTAGTAGCTGAGTGGATACACTTTACACTTTTTGGGATAATACTGAAAGTGTAAACTTTTTGGGGCTTATGAACTCAGCAACTAAGCTGCGGTCCCTCTTACTCTAAGGGTTGCTGCAAGGGCTCCTGTTTAAGGGTTCTCGTTGAAGGGTCAGTTTTGAAGGGTCCTTTTGGAAGGGTTCGTGTTTAAGGGTTCCTTTTGAAGGGTCCTTTAGGAAGGGTTCCATTTGCAGGGTTCCTCTGCGGTTTAGTGAACGCTTGGGAGGTGCATCAATGTCCCGTCCCCCCGCCCCCNCCCCCCCAGGAAAGCGCCAGGGAAATTGAGGCGCGTCGACCTACTGTAGGGAGGTTTCGATGAAAGTCATTACAAGGGCTGCTTGGGTTCGTATAAGAGTCCCTATAAAGGTTCCTACAAGCTTGCTTTTGGGGGAGCTTGTTGGGCTACTATCCGGGATAATTACTTGAAGGTTTCCTGCAAGGGCGACTATCTTACTCTAGGGCTTTACAGGCGTAGGGTAGGGTAGGGTAGGGTAGGGGAGGGTAGGGTAGGGGAGGTAGGATTTAGTTATGGGCTATGAGGCTTAACGAGCTGAGGGTGGACAGCTTAGGGTTTAGGAGTTTCGTAGTTGGGGCTTAGGAGTTTAGGGTTTAGGAGTTCTGGGGCTTCGAGCTGTTTTGGGTCTAGGAGTTTAGGGTTTAGGAGCTTCGGGATTAGGAGCTCAGGGTTTGGGAGTTGAGGGTATAGGGGTTTAGCTTGAAATTTAGATCTTCGGGTTTAGAGTGTTTATGTAGGGGGCAGAAGCTTAGAGGGCTCAAGTCGGCTTCGGGCTGGTTTCTCTGAGAAGAGTATGTCGAATTAGGAGTTGTCTTCTACGGGTTCTCCGGTCTGTTTACACTACGATGAAACGTCTCAAAAGCCGAGTCCAATCATTCAGGCCCTTCTACCATAGTGCGTGCTTGGGGCCTTATGAGGGGGTTTTAGGGTTGGTGAGCTCAAAAGGCTTGGGTTTTATGAGGGAGTCATCAGGTTGGTAGGTTGATAAGGGTTTTCTAATGGCTTGACAGAGAATAGAGGGTCGGTGAGTTGTAGGGTTTTCGGGCGTATAAACTTGCTGCTACTGCTAGTGCTACTGCTGCTACTACCACTTCTACTACTGCTACTACTACGACGACGATGGTAGCGAGGACGACGGCGACCACCTGCATTCATATAGCGCGGTGTGCAAGAAACGACATGAGAGTTTCCGAGAACAGGGGACCCGAATATAGTACCCGAAATAGTAGGATCCTTGTTATAAGGACCCCAGAACAAGGGACCCCTATTTTTCGGAGACTCCCACATGAGTGCACCGAAGAAGCTGCCAACTCCTCTGTTCGACAGAGACGTAAGTAGCTGCAGTGTAGTTTAGAGGAGAGTCTCCTTTATCCTGCCATAACCTGCTTTTTGTAGGGACCCGTTAACATCCATACGGCTGATGGACAAAATCCTGCATGACCCATAATAAGGAATATACCATAATTCCCATAGTTTAGGGTCCTTAGGGTCATGCAGGATTTTGTCCATCAACCGTATTTTGGTTTAGAATAAGAACCGCCGAAAATGGAGGCTTTGGTCGGAGACTTGAAGATGACATGGGGGTTGATCAAAATTATGGGCCCCTTTCGGTCCTTTGAACTATAAGGAATATACTGTAATACAGACCCCAAAGGGCCCATAATTTTAATCAACCCCCACATCCCAGATGCAACCAGGAGCTCACTTGCATCAATCTCTCGCTGTCCACCTTGGGCAAGTGCATCTCTGCTGCCTGGCTGAGAGTTGCCCCAAACCCGAGACCCCCAAAGTGCCCCCTAACGGAGCCCTTTTGGTCTCTGATTGTGGGTTTTTGGCATACAGTAGAAGGTTGTTGGGGTGTCTAGGATGGTTGAGAGCAGTTGTTTTGTTGCCACTGCATGTCGGACAAAGCTTTTTTCAGTGAGGGTTTACATTACCTGCTACTGTGAGCCTGACGAGGCAAATAAAGCTAAAGCCCGATGCGCTAAGCCCTACACATCCCAAGGAACTGCCGTTTTTGTCGCGTGTGTATCAGCCGTTGCTTTCGGGGCGGTTCACAATTCCTTTGTCGAGTCATGTGAGTAGCGTGAAGCCTTAAGCTTTGTAAGTAGCCGTGAGCTCCTGTTCCGGTGGTTGCAAAAAAAATCATCACGGGGCCGGGGGCTTGCAGCCACTCAGTGCCTCACGGATAAAGGGCGACGAGAAAGGTCGCCATGACAAGTGACAAGTGTTAGCTGAGCCCGTTTAGCATTGCTAACCCCCTGGCCACGGGATTGCCAGCACAGCTTCGCTATTAGTTAGCGAAGGAAACGTTATTGAGGAGCCCGTGTGGGAAACTGATTTTGGGCTTAACCGCTGAACGTAGCCCCCAGGGAACCCAAGACCCCTTAATTAAGGAATATACCTTAAATTATAGAGGCCTTAATACTATGATTTAAGGTATATTCCTTAATTAACGGGTATTGGGATCTCTGGGCCCGGTTTACAAAACCAGGAAACCTTCAAGCTTAGACCCGAACCCTGCAACCCTAAACCCCTCACGATAAGGGTTTGGGTTTCAGTATAGAAATTCCTAGTAGTAGAGTAGGTAACCTTTAACCGGGTATAATCCCTATATAATCCTATATTGTGAAAAAGGTCAACCTTTGGTTCCCCATGATACCCGACAAGTAGGTATACCTAAACTCTAAACCCTTACGTAAGAGTTTAGGTTTCAGTATAGAAATTAGAATAGGTTTTGCTGGTTCTGTCCAGTAGAGTTTTACGGAGGAACCCTACAGAATAGTCTTGTCAACTATTCAGGACCCTGCATTACTCGATGTTTGGGTGGGTTCTCAAGATGTGGGGCACCTTGTGCACGGGTCGATAAGGATCCTACTTCCAGGGTTTATTCATATATTATAGGGTGTCCTACTCTGTCTTCGGAAGCCGCTTGTGAACTTGTGAATGAAGGGCGAAAACAACAGGATGAGGCTAGAAAGTTGCAGCTTCGTCCCAGCTACAACGGATTTGCCCTGAATCCTTGAGCCATGAAACCACCCTCAATCCTAACATGTTGAAATTAAGGACACGCCTGAGCACTAAACATCTCAGATTCCGCAGAATCCTACTTGCACTCCCTCCAAGCCCTTGCCAAACTCAGTCAGACCCACGTCCCTCTTGACTCTTCACCCACTGACTCCGCCAAGTTTACCCCAGCGTGAAGCCCTGTTTGCAACCCGTTCAAGACCCTGCAACGAACTCATTGCAAAACAGTCAGAGAACCCTTTGAGAGCTTTTCCCAAGGCTCTTATGGAAAGGCCTTCATAAAACCCTACAAAACTAAGCCGCACTCTCCCTTCAGGCGATCGTTTGCCAGAGGCGCACGCACGTGCCATATCGGGATTCCAAGCTGACACGACGCTCAGCTCCGTTTCCTCTGAGGCTTCCATTTCTTTAAGGGTTCTTTCGACGGTTTCTCTCAAGGGTTTCGCTTAAGAGATCCTCCAAAAGTTTTAGGGGTTGGAGTTCAGTGCTTCAGAGCTGCAGTGCAGCGTTCAGGCACTTCAGGACGAGAGCTTTCATAGTTACAATATACGCCCAAATCACAGTTAAACCACAAAGGCAAGAACGTCATGGCTGGTAAGTGCTTGGCCGGGGCACAGCCACCCCCTCCAACCGCCAACCTCCGGCCGCCAGCCTCTGCACCAC